>JAOVVB010000049.1:6207086-6218853 GCA_028570985.1 Heterobranchus longifilis
TAGAAAATAAATCACTAAACAAAAACAAAGAAATTTGCAAGTGACCCCAAACTTTTGAACGGTAGTGTATATGTGTGTGTGTGTGTGTGTGTGTGTGCAGCTTGTGAAGCTAGTAGGTAGAAAGTAAGAAATGCTAGTATGACAACAACAAATACTGCTGCTGTCCACAAGACTGGGAACTCTTTAAGCTAAACTCCACTGTTGCCCACACTTTGACCCTTTGGGTTAGAGAGCAAGGTGATCTGGTTGCTCAAAATGGATATCATTAATATTACCTTAACCCCCCCTGAAGGCAAATCTCAAACTTCATCTATGAAAATAATTCTTGTAATAAAACAGTGTTCAACCCTGCAGTAAAGTTTACGAGACTTTGCCTTGAGGTGCGTTGAGGCTCTTCTGGTGGCTTGCTTTCTCAAGTGCGCTTGCTTTTTTACATTAAGTGATCAAATGCCTGCAGTGGGGCTAACATCTGTGGTTTAGCCAAGTGAAGTTTCGCATACTGAGAGTTACTCAATAACAATCTTCAGCGACTCTGAAGTTTTGATGTCTTGATGCTAAAATCTGTCAGTGGTGAATGAATAAAACTGTTGTATGCTGTTTCAAGTGAAGATGATTGATTTCTCATAAGTACATGACAGTAAAGTGCTTTTGCTTGTTAGGAAGTTGAGGCAGGGGTGCAGGATCAGTCAGGATACAGCGCTATTTGGAGCAAGAAGGTTTAAGTGCTCTAAACTCTCAGGGGCTCAACATTGGTAGCATTTCAATTTGAACTAGAGATCAGTATCTCAGAGCCTTTCTCACGGAGCTAACCCTGCCCAAACCAAAAGCAATGTGTGATCATTGTGAGTCTGGTATAAATTCCAGCAGCTCTGCTGGTAGGTGTGTAAATGTTTTTATTCATAAACTGTCGTATATATTATGTGCATAGACTGGGAGTCTATTATTTAGCCAAGTTTAGAAAGATATACTGTAGTGGATTTCTGAAATTTGCACATTTTCAATTTTTAACATCCAACAAGTAGGTAAATACCTGGCATACATGTTCCTCAGTAGAGGGGGACTGAATTAGAAGCTCATAAAAATAATATCAATAAACTATGCTCCATTTGTACACCTTTTTTAATGAACTTTGTTCATGAACATTTGTAAGATTGGTAAAAGATGCATTTAACAGTCCATATGCATACCTGGGTTGCTAATTAGATGGTCGGGGTTCAATCTCCACCACTGCCAGTTGGGTCCTTGGGGAAGGGCCTGGGGTAACTTTGGACTACGGTTTGGAAGGTCCCGGGTTCAAATCCCAAATTTGTCCCTGTTGGGCCCTTGAGCAGGGCTCTTAATTTGTTCAGATGTATAATGAGATTGTAGAAAAGGTAAGTCGCTCTGGATAAAGGCATCTGCCAAATGCTTAAATTTAAATAAGCAGTGAAGAAGGTGAATGAATCAATGAATGAATAAACAGCTTAACTTTTCTCAACCCTGTATACCCATACTTAACTTCCTTAGTCTGTTCTGTTAACACCCAAATGCAATGTCTTCTTCTCTGACTTTCAGTTTTCTGACTTCTAATACAATCTTTCCTTTGAACTAATCTTTAAATCTAATGTAGCATTGTGCTGCTCTGTAGTCTGGCAGGGAGCTAAGTCTGCATATAGAATGAAGCAAATGCCTAAATGTAAATGTAAGTGCCTTAAACCTACACAATAACCCCATACAATCAAGCCTCAGCATTCAGTGAGGTCGCAGAACCAGTTATGAAATAGGAGGGTTGCAACATGAAGGGCATCCAGAATAAAAAAATTAAAAAAAGAAAAAAAAAGTAGATTAAATGATCTGATGTGATGACCCTAGGATAAAAGAGAGAAAGCCAAAGGAAAGAAAAAAAATCATATTAAATAGTGGAAGGTTTGGATACAGCAAATCAAAAATAATGGTGTGCCATAAGTCAGCATGTAAACTTGACTACCTAGCAATTCTGAAAAATGCTGAGCTGGAGTGTTGTATAGGAGAGATCATGCAATAAAAATCGGGATGGTTGGTGTATGGAATCCCTGAGATTATAGTATTGTTCTTTTATAACAGATATAATATATATAAAGCCAAACAACAAGTTATTCTTAAAACTCAATTGTCTGGAGTTTTAATTGTTATTACAATCATTTAGCATAAAATACATTTAACTTGAATTAGTATCATGTTCAAGATTCATTCAAGTTTCAGAAGTCTGACTTACTTTCACTCATCTGTTCATTTCTCTAAAAGGCTTCCTTACTAAACCACTATCCCATTTATCTGATAAATCCTTGCTTTGGGGGATTTGTACTGTACATAAACAGCCTACATACATTACATAAAATGCATTGCCGAATTCCCACACAAAGTGCAAATCCACAGAGATGATGGTGTCTATGTTTAGATATCTGTGTAACTATTTGCTTGTTTATAATAATTTTTGTTTTAATTTTATATGAGTTACAGTGATTGCATCTTGCTCTAATTACAAATTCAGTGTTAATTCACACATACCCTTATGCACCATAATTCCCAGAGAACCTTCAGCTTTTGTTGTTGTACAATAAGTAATTTCTGTTAATAGTTTGATGTTATCCTCCAAATCTATGTAACTGCATGCACCAGCTCTGACCTCACTGCTTTGTATTTCTTTTTTTCTTTTCTTTTTGTTTCTGTTTTGTTACCAATTTTAACAGCTTAAACATATTTTAGAGTGAGGTTTTCTACTGTATAGGGAGACAAGCTTATTATAAACTATACTGGGAGAACAAACTACTTTTTGGCACTTTGGCCAGAGCTGTTCTCTGATAAAGATACTACTGACTGACAATTACTGGAGTTCAGCACCAAGGTCAGCAACACATCTAGCACTGGCAACATGAAGCAACTGAAAAACAATGACTGAGAGAAATACTGAGGGGAAAAAAAGGGAAAGGACCCTGAAGCCTGGTACATTTGCATAATGTGAACACTCTGTACAATGTCTTAGCCTGATTCACTTAAAGAGGTGGTCTAAGGCATGGTTTGCACACATTGTGAAAGTCAACTGTCAATAAATGCAGAAGAGCACAATTGAGCACATCATGCACAAGTGTTTGACATTGAGCTTCTGTGCTGGAAGCAGCCAATCTTATAAGGCCCTTCACACATACCCCTCACCGCTGCATGTCTCCTTTTTTTCTCTAGAGTAAAAAGTGACCCTGTCAGACCTCATGAGTAAATGATGGTCTGTTTTTTTTTTTTTTGTGTGTTAATTCTATATTCTTGGGAAGTGAGTTGTATGTGCCTTGCAGCTTTGGTACCCCTGGTTTGATCTTGAACGTGGGGTATTAATTGGGTTAATAATTGCCCATAGGTGTGAATACAAATGTGGACATATGTGTGCATGGTGCTTTGCAATGAACTAAAGGATTATTTGGCATACATTCAGCCTCTTTGTGTCTTGCGGAAGTGGACTCCATATCCACCATGTCCCTGACCAGAGAAGTTGTAGAAAGCAGCATCTAGCCAATATGAGATCTCCTCCTTTTTTTTGAGACTTGATCAAGCTCCTGTCTCACTGTAATCCAGGTCTGTATATTACAGTATATATAAATACAAACTCATGTGTATATATTGACCCATCTAGGTAAAAAAAAAAGAGTTTATTTTATACTAAATTTATTTTAAATTTTATCATATTTTTTTTATTATTTTTTTTTATGGCAGCAACCATGACTCGGTCTTCAGGATAGACTGGCTAATCCCCTTTTACTCAGACAGAAAAGCCTCACTGTCAGGTAAAACACATTGGCGGCAAGGGTTTGGTTGTATACACCAACAACTGTGCACAAATGATAAGGTAGTGTTGACTCACCCCTCACCAGAGATAGGTCAGGGTAATAAAAGGCTAGCTATATGTTCATTCTGGTTGTTAATACACTGTTTAGACAAAAAGAAAAAATCACTGTTTGGATTTAAACTTAAAAAAAACTTGGATAATTGTCTAATTGGATAATTGTCCAATGCATTAATAAAACCTGAAAGGATAATGGTCAAGCATCAACTTTGGGACAGAAATGTCATCATGAACATCCATAATCAGAGATCACTTAAACACTTGGTGAAGTTGCATCATGAAAAAAATGACATTAAAAAATAACAACTATGTTTAATAGTGAAAGTTAGAGCATTTCCACAAACAAGGTGTAACAAGAACTCACAGGATTGGGACTAAACCAAACTGGACGAAACACAGTTGTTAGTAAGTCTTGAACAGAAAGGATTACAATTGTTAGGGAGCATAAAGATTTTGGAGCAATGGGAAAAGATCATGTGGTGTGATAAGTCCAGAGTGACCCTATTCCAGAGGGATAGGCGTATCAGGCTAAGAAGGGAAGCGCATAAAGTGATGCACCTATTATGTATAGTGCGCCTTTTACAAGGCAGTGTTATGGTCTGGGGTTGCTTTAGCTGCTCTGGTCAAGGTTAGCCTCAGCAATGTTATGTGGGAATAAAATAAAGTCAGCTGATCACAACTATGGGGCTTTTCTTCTCTGATGGCATGGGAATTTTCCAGGACCACAATGTCAATATTCATTGGGCTCAAATTGTGAAAGAATGGGTCTGGGAATCATTTAATAATCATTATCACACATTAATTGACCTTAAGTTATTGGGATATGTGAAGAAGACTTTATGGAGTGGCTTGACTCTTCGGTCATCAATGTAAGATCTCAGCCAAAACATTAATGCAACTCTGGATAGGAATAAATATTAGTGGAATTGCATAAACTCATTAAAACAATGCCACAACAAATGTACACTATAATGCATGCTAAGCTTCAGTTGGTTAGTTTACTGCAAAAACTAACCCTGCAGACTTTAAAGAAATCTATAAAGTCCATTGCCATTAAAATAATCTATTAAACAGCATATGTGGAAATGCTTTTAAGAAATCAAAGACTTAAAAGCCAGACACCTGTAACAATTGGATTAGTAATTGCCCAAATGTGGACATACAGCATGTGTGCATGGTGCTTTGCAATGACCTGAAGGATTATTTGGCATGAATTCAACCCTCTTTTGTCCAGTGATGCTGAGAGTGGTTCTATATCCATAATGTCCCTGACCAGAGAAATTGTAGAAGGCAGCATCTAGCCAATAGGAGATCTCCTCCTTTTTTGAGACATCTTTCCAGACCTCAGCAACAAAACTGTTTTTATGAAACAGTGACTGATAAAAAAAAAATGGTGTGAATGGACTCTTCTTTCACAGATTCAGTGAGGACAAATGTCTTCCTACAAATTACAAAATCATAGACCATGGATAGTTATATGAATATCCCAGTTTAATAAAGCTTTTTGTTTAAATGTCGCTTGCTATCAAGCCTGTTTTGTGTTTTGATTTTAATCTGAGTTGACCCTTTCATTTTCACTCATAACCAGACATTTTGAAATATCAAGATAAAGTGATTCACCATTTCTACTGCGAGGCATATAAATATCATATTTTTTAAAAGAACAATAACAAATGTCTGAAATAACAAATGTTTTGCCATTAATAAATGTAACATTTTGTTATAAAACAAAACAGTATACCTTAATTGTTTTTATAACCATGTGAACATACAAGTACTTATTTTAAATGTGTTGACTTTTAACTGTGTTGTTGCACTGACAATTCAAAAGCATTTGCTTAAAAGGTTCATGAGCACCCAGTATAAGTGTATGCGTCCTCTTAAATAGAAAAGCAGCTCTATTTGTGAAAAGGCTAAATTTTAGCACGTGCACTCAAAAACGACAAGAGGAAATTAATGTGAGAGCAAGAAAAGTGTAAAGAGGGGGTTTGCTGCAAATTGGGATTAATTCATTCTGGCATTTGTGAGAAAAGTTGTTGAAAAAGATGCAACATGTAGTACAAACCGGTAAAGGAAGTGTGTCAAGGCAAAGTGGGTCTTTTGATTATGCAGAATAACAGAACACTCTTATGAGAGTAAAAAAAAATAAAAAATCCCCCTTATTTCTCTATATAATCCGCTGCTACACTAATGTACTTATCCAAGTGTTTCACTAGTGCTTGGGTACCATCAAGGTAGAACGTTTTCTCAAGGTAGAAAGTTTTTCATGATCAGACTGTCTGCATCATGTCTGAAACTGTCCTGCCAGGAATTCCTTTAAATGGTTCAAAGTTTTGGAGTGGGGTCAGGACTGTAAGGAGGATGTGGCTCCCAGCTGAGTTCCCGTAATGTGCAAGTGTTGTTCATGAAAGACTGTTCTCACAGACAGACGTGTCTCTTCCACATGTGGATGACAAGTTACCCGTTGATTTTCAACGAACAGGTGTTCTATTTGCTGAATGTTTACTGGAACAAGTGCAGACTTGACCATGCCCCTTGTATTATTTCTTATCTTATTTTTGTCATATCAGTATTATTTAATTTTGCAACACGCTACAAAACAAAAAAAGAATTAATTAATAAAAAAAAACAGTTGTGTTTAGGGCAATGCAATTTCATTTAAATAATATGTTGGTTAATGTCTTATAAAATGCTTTGTAGTGAGTCAGACTGGCACGTCATTGGAACAAGATACAAGATGCACAAAATCATTTATAATTACAATGGCTGTTGAAGATCAAGACAACCATTAAAACAATGCATCATCCGACCGCTTCTGTGATGACAGCACATTACCATGGAAATCCAAGACTGCTAAACTGCGCTGGCAGTCAAGATTGAAGAAGAAAAAGTTGTCTTCTCTACTGTGCTGAAATTGAGTGCATTACAGAGCATGATTTCACAAAGATCTTTGTCAGGCTATGTGCCATATGTTACATGATAAAATAACTCATAATCTCAGAACTCTCAAGCTTGTTGGGATGATGGGTGCATAGTACTGAATGTATGCCAGTTGTTGAGTTATGCTGGGAGATGCTACATGTCTGACTATGACATTTTTAGGAACTCGACCAAGGTATTCATGATTTTCAAGGGTCACCTCAATAAAATCTCTTATTTGAGACAGTGCCCTGAAAACAGTTGATAACAAAGTCTGCCAGGGCATATTAGAAAATCACACTCTGGACATTTTGCTCGACCCATCACAATCACAGTAGTAGGAAAGCATTTAGCCAAGAGGCGGATATGATGAAGGCACAGAAATAGTATATCAGATATGTGATAAAGATGTGAAAGCAAACAAGTTTACATTTGCCGACTTCTTAAGCACATAACTGTAGAAGCAGTAGATAAGGACAGGACTACAAACTATAGCAGTAAGGCATCTCAAAACACCTTGTTTTATCTGTTTGGTATAACATCCATATTTATATTGAACCTTAACAATCCTGCTGTTTACTTTTAGACAAGTACACTGGCTTAGCACTGTCACCTTAACCCTCCATGGTTGAGGGGTTGAATCCGGACTGAGTGTGTGGAGCTTGCATGCCCTTCCTGTGTTTGATGGGTTTCATCCCAGAGCTCCAGTTTCTTTCCACGGTCCAAAGACTAGAGGTTTCTAGATTGCCTGTATGATTGTGTGTATGTCTGCTTGTGCCCTGTTATGTGTTGGGTTCCCATTCAGGGGTACCCCGGCTTATGCCCTAAGCTCCCCTTGAATAGGCCCCAGGCTCCGCATGACCCTACATAGAATAAACGCTATAGACAGTTGATGGATTCTTGTTTTTAACAGTGACAACACAGATTTGAATCAGACAGGAATAGTCCTTGCGGTCACAAGCAAAGTTAAATGGCTATATAGTCAGTCGGAATGAATACTGACTGCTTCTTTAAAATGACGTGCTAAGCTGTATCACATATTGTTTTTTAAGCTGCTCCCATTAAAGGTAACCAAAGCAGATACCACATTCAGCACATTTGGTGGTTTCAGCACAGGTTTTACACTAGACCCCCTTTCTGGTTTGGAAGTGTTGGAGGGCAAAAGGTTGCTACAAGCTGTGTCCAGTATGGAGACATAGACATACTGTATATGTCAGGATTTATGTTTGTCTATTAAAAATCAATTTTGAACAGAAAATGTTGCGGTAAAATGACTACACCGGAGCATGAGCACCAGCTCAGGGCCAGGTGTAAAAATATTCCTGGAATGATTTTAAATCCCATTTGGCACTGATCCATAAAACAGATCAGTAATGGTATTGTGCAAAAAAGATACACTAGGGCAGCTCAGTGCAGAGCTACATTTGGACATAATCCAGTGCAGGGTACATTTTTTTTATTGTATTTTTTTCTGAAAATGTCTTTGTCCATCCATGTTTCCTTTTGTCTGTTTTATGATTATTTATTATCTATTATTTGGTTTTTAGTATTTGATACAAATACTCTTGGTTCTTGATCAAAAAGCTTCCCTTCATGCACATTATATATATACAGTAGTTGCGGGAATCCCCCTGGGTCACCGAATGTCAGAGAAGGACAAAGCGTTTGGGGGAATTAAAGAAATACAGGTTTTTAATTAAGATTTGTTTTTAAATTTTGTGATTATTTAATAGCTGAAATTTGCCCTAATAATATTCTCGTTTAATTATTAATATTGGGAAATTAAGTACTGTACTCTTTTTTTGAAGAGGTAGCTCATTAATTATCATTTGAAACCAAATATTGCTTCTCTGACAAGTTCATTCCACAACCTTGGTGCCAGAAAAGAAAAAGAACACTGTGCATGCTTTCCTTGTATCCAGAGAATTGGTGAGCTCAACCATGCAATGCTAAAGGATTGGACAGAGTGTGATGCAGAGCAGGGTGCGATAAATCCTTTAAGGTATATAGGCACTTGTCCGTTTGATTCAAGTCTGACGGACTTGAATTTATTTTAAAAATCGGATGTTGTAAGAAAAAAACACTGTCACAAGGTTGTCAATTAAATACTAGGAAGAAAGAAGCTTGGTTGTCCATGATTGCATGACAAAATCAGTTGTCCAGGGAGATCACAGGATCTTGATATCTGGTTGGATCTCCAGGGAATAATTTTGCTGGGATTAATTTATAGCCTTTTATGACGAGATGTCTGCTAGATATGCTGAGAAAGTTTGGTGTAGAAATGTGAGCATTTGAGGGAGAAAAGGAGAGGATAAGTTTCGTCTCATCAGATTACAGTACCTCAAAGTCACCCATGTCACTGTCCCTCCAAGTAAGAACACTCCATTGACATGCTAATGAGGAAGGATAAGAAAGTCATTCAGTCACCAGTAACAATGTTATTTCTATAAAATGAATAGAAATTGAAAACGTACGTAAAAGGTAAAAAATCTAAATATCGGGTTGTCCTAGTTGCTGCACGGTGGATTAGTGGTTAGCAATGTTGCCTTGTACCTCCAGGGTCAAGGGTTTGATTCCTGCCTTGGGTCTGTGTGCATGGAGTTTACATGGTCTCCCTGTGCTTGGTGTCCTTGCCCTGTGCTGATTTCCTCCCACTGTCCAGTATAGAAATATAGTAAAAATATATAACACATGTCTGCACTGGTTTGAGTCGACTTCAAAAATACTTTTACTCCTTTATTACCATGTTGTTGCTCATCTTTCAGAGAGATGTAGCATACGTGTTTGACTAGTGTTAGATTTTAATGAATAAAATCAAAGTCCATAATTGAACAGAGAGATGAACAGCATGTAAGTAAACCATAAATGTAATAGTAAAAACATAATGGATGGAGGACTTTAAATAAACAAGACAACAGGATGCAAAATTAATCCAGAGAAATACAGTACAGCTCAACAAAGACTTCAAGAGGCACTCTGATGTGTCTTAAATTATGTTATTCTATTTGGCACCAAAGCAGTTTCTGAGCCACATCTCATGAGGAACCTTGAGAATCCCCCTTGAGCTTCCCCTGCAGATTCCATGCCCATTGAGCTTTGGAATGAGCAGTAAGTGGAAAAACAGCTGAATGTGGTGATCGGCAGGGTCCAAGCAACCTTCACAAATACTGCCTCTAGGGAACAGTTATTGCCAAGATACATATGAACACTAACAACCGTAGAGAAAAGTGCTGTTCATGTTTTGTTGCAAACATTTTAAAGTGACTGAAGAAGGATTTCCCGCCTCAGGTCTGTGTGCATGAGGTTTGCATGTTCTCCCCATATTTGGTGGGTTTCCTCCAGGGGCACAGGATTCCTCCCACGGTCCAAAGCCATGCAGATTAGGCTAACTGGGGGTCCCGAATTGCCTGTAGTACCCTGAGGTTTCAGACCCTCCCTGTGACCACAAACAGGATATACTGTAGCGGCATAGAAAGCAAATAAAACGGTCTTAAATGTTTTATACACCCTCCCTTTTTAATCATTATTAATTTTAGTTCAGTGGCTTACCTCATCACATATTCAAGTTCATTTATTTGATATATGATGTGGCCAATACACAGACTTACAGTGGCGGCCAAAAGCATTGAGACCAAAGTGAAATTCAATGTTTTAATGACATCCTCAACTGTTTTAAAATAACGAAAATCAATGATAATAAGAATAATTGGTTATTTTATGCAATGACATTGCTATACAACAATCAATATTGAGTATGAAGTCCTGTATTCTTCAAAACCTGCTGGATCTGGCTGGGCATAGAGTCAAAAAGATGTCTGCAGCACTCTAGTGTCACTCGCTCAATCCATGCCTGCATTATTGATTCCTTAAGATAATAGGAGATCGGAATTCACTTCCCCTAGTGATTCCTAGTTTTAGCCATTTTTGTGCAGAAGTCGACACCCCGGCTTCAGAAGTAAAAGTCCTGCCATATATTTGTTTCATCCGTTACCTAAACTGGCTAATTCTAGTTAGGACAACTCTTCAGACAGATAGAATTAATTAGTGACATCACCTAGTTTGTGGAAAGGGAGAACGACAATACATTAAAAAAATATAGAAGATATAGAAGAAAAAAGAAGAAAAAAGTAGTGCTGTTGTGATGAATATCAGCATTGCTGTGAAGAGGTTACAGGCACGAGCAGCCGGAGTGCTAAATGCATCACAGCCCTGCTGATATTCATCACAACAGCACTACCTCTCGCTTGATATTGCTTTAATACAACAGCTCCATAGATCTGCCGTTAATCTTATAAGTTTCTCTTTATATTTCAACTTATTCTGTTTTAGAATATTAGCTCCTTTAACTTTCAGGTTTTGTGGTTATATCCCAAATAGCACTAAATGAAAACAATGGTGTACAATCACTTGTTCAACACACTAAGTAGTACCCTTGATTAGTAGTTAGAGAAGGATTTGGGATTCAACCATAAGTTAAAAGCTACAGTAGTTAGGAGCAAATCAAACAACACTGGGGCAATTCAAACAACTTATTAGGTAGTCAATGTGTTTTGTATAATGACAAAATGTTATCAGATGTGTTTTCTTGTTGAAAGTGCTCCTGTGACTATTCAATGTGGGTTTTGTCAGGCAGCTGTTCTCTCCTCAGTACTGCAGACCATGCAGACCTACTTCCACTCATCATGTGACCAATTTAACAGTTATTATAAGACATGGGAAGTGGAGGGATACATATAATGAAATGCCCCAGTGCTGTTATCGCCCATTATCAACACTCATGGGATGCCTTTCATCTCCATGCCTTTCATGTCCATCACTATATGTGTGTGTGTGTGTGTGTGTGTGTGTGTTTGTACAAAGTCAGCCAAAATTTTTTTAAACACTTCAAGAAAAGAAAAACAGTATGATGTGTATTATATTCATATAATATTAATCATAGTATTATAATGTTATTATATTATTATAATAATATTATCATAGTATCATAATATTATCAAC
>JAOVVB010000049.1:6280842-6295701 GCA_028570985.1 Heterobranchus longifilis
AAATTCTGATTACAAACCCTAAAGGGAACCTAAAAAAAGACTAAAAAAGAAAAGTCTTCCGGAAAAGTGTCGCTGTGACTCTCTCTCTCTCTCTTTCTCTCTCTCTCTCTCTCTCCATCTCCAGATGAGATTTAAAGTAAGCCTGACAGAGTTTACAAAAGATAATCAAAAAGAATAGACTGGAAATTGCCAAGCAACCTGGCAGAGCTAAAATAGATACACCGAGAACATCTGTGTGTTTCACTACAAGAGTGTGAATATTACTGTACGACAAAAGCAACAGAAGGTAAAACGCACAAGATGCATTATGATTACGACCAAAAAAATGTGATTTATTGCACATATTCTCGCATCATAGTTACCATGCAAACAAAAGTCACATTTTGTTTATATTTCGGTTTCGTATCTGTTTCCTCTTCCTTCGCTGTTTTATTGTGTCGATCTCCTACGTGTTACTCCAAGACCGTGTTAATTGTTAATTGTGGATTAATTTATAGAATTCCAAGCCTTACATTTTTATGTTTTCTGGTTGTGCTTTTCTAAATTGTGGGCAATAAAATGATACAGAGATGATATCACAATAAATGATAATTGAACATGTTGAGATAATGAGGATGTTGTTTTTTTTTTTTAAACAAATTGTACTTCAGACTATAAGCAGATTATTGTTTAAATAATTAAATAAAATGTATTTATTAATTACATTAAATCCTATAAATGAAATTTAAAAAATGTTTTTTATGTAATGGTTTTTGTTTGTATGTAATGTTATTTTTTTTTTTATATTAAAGGATTTTTTTTCTGCAGCATTAAATATGTTTTAATCCAACACTGCACATATGACGATTCAACTCATGCATCATAAAATTGCCTTGTCAAATTGCAATTTTAAATTCAATCAGAAAATCTAATAATATCATTGACATTATATTTCATTTGCTCATTTTATGTAATTTATAAGTAATATCTCTATGTACACTGTTTATGTTTTTGATCCTTTTTATCACAGCCACTTTTGCCCCAACTCTACAGTAAGTATTCATCTCTCCTTCACACACTGCTGTTTGTTTTTTTTTAGGCACCTACGTACAGCGGCTTCGCTTCTGCAGTCGAAAGAAGGGAAAGGTCAAGGAAAGCTACCTCGTAGTCAACCTCCAGAGAGTCTCCGTCCCCTTTGGTCCTGAAGTGCTGTGTGTGTCGGTCCAAGGTGAAGTTGACCTGCTTGTTAAAACGCTCGATGAGCACCGAGTGCCAGTGCTGGTCATCGAGCAGACTGCCCAGGGTGACCACCATACGGCCACTGCTTGACCTGACCCGGGTATCATCTGGCACGGAGAGATGGAGGGAGAAACAGGGAGCACTGCAGGGTCAGAATTATTCTTCAAACGCGGTTAATATGTGGACGATGCAGCGAGAGGATGAATGTCGACAAGCTCCAGTTAGCATCAGGGCGAATAAGAAAGTCAAGAGGAGCCGGAACAAAGCAACACAAGCAAAGTGGAAGAAACCATTGAACCATTACTTCTTTTTCTACAAATTGTATTATTTATCTAAAAATAATAATCATTCTTATAATTCAGGAAAGTAAGTCATTTATATGTGACCTGTTGCTGTAAATAGAAAAATCTTGGATGTCCTATTATCCTTGTTCCTCGAATATTACCCAAGATGCTCATTAAGCTTCATTTTGCAAGAAATAAAACACACACAATAAAATAATTGAATAAAAAAAGAATAAAAAGTCCCTAAAGGTTTGAACACATTTTCAGACGATATTCAAACAAACGCGAATATTTTATTAAGACATATGGAAACACTCACACTTTTTCCCCAGCCAAGAGTAATGAGCGACACACATCCCTCACCATCCACAGCTAATCGCAGCTTTTTCCTCAAAAATAGCAGACGCATTAGCTCGTGTGAAAGCTGCAAATCTATATTTGCTGTCTAAATTTCACAACAGTATCGACACTGTGTGAAAGCTGGGACTTTATTTGATTGAGAAAAAAAAATAAAAAAAACTGTGAAAACAGGCTAGAATGGAGTCTTTTGTCCTACAATATGGTTTCTACACAATAAGTGCACTCTGGACAATCCAGCTGTGAAATCTAAAGTCTATATGCTTTGTCCTGCTTGTCTCTGATTTGCTCACGGGTTGGGTTCATTCATTAGTAAGGCATTTAAACACTTTTTCGTAAAAAAAAATATGAAAACATAATAATGATTAGGATTTTTTTCCATAGCTAATAAAAAATAAAAAAAAAGCAAGGGTTAAAGAAAGAACAGGCTTTGGCACCCTACTTTAGGATGATGGCGTGTGCTGTGTTAACCTTTCTAACAGTAGTTGTTGAGCAGCTGCTCCTTACCGAGGTTGAGGTGTAAAGCTAGTCTCCCTCGGTGTAGCTCCAGCGTGATATAATCTCCTCTCTGGCCCTCGCCGTGCAGCAGGACGCCCTCGGTTTGCCGGCTCTTGAAGCGCAGCGAGATCACATCCTTCACCGTGCTCATGGACTTCTGGTTAAACCGGTACAGCAGAGAGCTTCTGCCATCAAAATCCGCCACGTACGATTCTTAGCAGAGAAGGGAATAAAAAAAAGCAAAGGGAAAAAATGATGCTTCGCAGTCAAAGCTGATGTGGTTTTGAACATAGTGTATACAAATCTTTCTCTATTACATTAGAAGAAAATAAGCTTGCTTTTCCATTCACAAGATTTATAAAAGAAGTCTCTGTGGTGTATTCCAGACATGATCCCTTTGTGTGATGTCGTGTCCCTGTAATAGCGCTCGGACCATTTTGGGAATTCTGGCATCCGTCAATTTCCTCCTGCTTCACTTATATTTAAAATGTTCCATTTCAGTGTGTGTCATTTTCGATGCAGATGAGCTACCGCCCTTTACAGGCCTTTGTAAAAAGGCATTTTTCCAATTAGTCCAAACAGAACGTTGAAAACTGGTCTGAAAAGTGCTTAGAAGTTTAACCAGAAAACCAGTTATTCCCTGACTTTTGTTTTCGTCTTAAATGGAATGAAATTATAACAGACAGGATGTTTGAATGGAGTGTTTAAGCACATTTATAGATTAAAAAAAAGGAAAAAAGAGAGAAGGGATTTTTTTCTTTCTGGAATAGACAATCTGAGCTGCTGTAATATTTAATGTTCCTGCTGTGAAATCTGAACTGTATTTCCCCTCAATGATCAAGTGTAAATCTAGAATGCCCATAATGTATATTATGTAGCTGAGATTTAAACGGATGTGAACGAGAATGCTGTTGGAATTAATAACTTCAACATGTACTTACCTTCATCCTGAAGGGCAGATTTGAACACTAAGAAAGAGACTTTAAAAAGAAGCGTAAGAGTTATCTTTGAACTTCAAGTCGAACATGCTGAAGTTCAATCACGGTTTAAGCTCAAGCCTACCAAAGATGTGGAGTTTCAGTGCGCTGCTTCACCAGGGAGCAAAGCGAAAGGAGGAAAATAAATAATTATGATCTTGTTCTCTTCTTGATTCGATGTTGCAATTTTGCTGAGCACCCCCAAAGGAAAAGGACAAAAAGACAGAAGAATGTGGGATCCTCATATGGAATAAAGCAAAAAAAAACCTCTGATCGGTGTGAGTTAGAGATCTATTTTTGCTAATAAGCTACATTAAGTCAAATAATGACGTTGCTGTCTAAAGAAGGAAGCGGGTGCCCACTGGTGCAGGTAGTGACATTCTTTTAGTGCTCGGGAGCAACTCAAGGTGACACCAGTCGTGCTGATTTGGGGCTGTTTTTAGCCCTGTGAAGATTTCAGGATTATGGAAATCCCAACATTTAGCTAGCATTTTCACTTCTCTCTGAAAAAAACATGACCTAGAAAAATGTAGATCAATACTGTGTTTGTGGCAGATATGACCAATGGTGTATGTCATCTAGGGCTGTAGAACAACACTGGTATTGTGGTGCACCATCAATTCAAATTAATGTAACTGTTGTTATAGATAATGATGATGATTTCTTTCCCCAAATTCAAGCTTGGGTTAGGATTCCCATCTTTCCGACAAAATCCTGCCTTCTGCATTCTAATAGAAACCAATCTATGATTGGTTAGATGCTTTACTGCCTTTAAAATATGAGCAGATAGTTCAGGAGCTAAAGGACGAAACTTCAAAGTTAACACTGGTGGAAGAAAGTTGTTCTTATTGAGTTTAATAATAAGGAATGAAAGGAAAATTTACCCAAGAATATATTTATTTCAACAAGAAAGAAACAATCAGATCAACTGCTTACACATATAATATTACCTACTTATACTTACTAAACAGATTATTGAATCAGATTGAACGGTGGTTTAAAGTTTACACCACCCTTCGCATTCTGATTCACCACATACGCCATGGAGTTTTGTTATAAATCGGAACTCAGCATGATCAGTCCTCACAGTACATATCACATGTTCAGTCAAGGTTGTTATGGAAAACCCAACCAAGATATAATCATAAAAGTCATAATCCGATCTATGCAAAGCTTATGGCAATGCGTTTACTAACACTATCACATTCATTTCACTTTCCACTCAACATCACTATGCAGGAAGCTCTGTTCTGGGAGCATGTTTGTAAGTCGGATTTGTTCTTAAGTCTAACAAAATGTGCAAAAGTCCTAAGCCCCGCTTCAGATTTTGCTTTAAAGAGTCTGATTTTTTCTGTGTCTTTTAATAGGTCTCTAGGCTTCCTGAAGAACTTTTTTGACTCTTAGTTGTGGCAAGTTTTTGTCTTTCATTTTCAGCCTAGTCGCTGTTCCTGAGCAGTTTCACTGGAATGTTTTTTTTTTGTTTGTTAAGCCACATAATAACCAATGAATCTTTCAAGCATAAAAGAAAAAAACTTTAAGCAAAGTTTGAGAAATATGATAATTAGTAAACTGGTGGTGCTGAATGCTGAGTGGTTGGGACAGATGAAAGATAAAATAAGGGGTGCTACTGAAGTTGATATATTACCAAACAACTTTTACATTGTATCTTTAGGCACCTTGCAGCCTCTCGCAGTAAAACATTTGCTCCTATTTCTTAAATGTAATCTACATCATTTAATGTTAGGAAACAAGAGGTGGCTAAAGACTTGTGCATAGTATTGTACTTCACAATATGATTGCACAGATATTTTTCAGCATTTCTGAATGCATGGTGCTGCAGATGCAACTTGTATCCAGTTAAACGCAATGACCTCAAAAGTATAAGCTGAATGCAATTAAAATCCATAACAATGGATGCAACGGCAAAACACCCATGAGTCTCATTTTCCCTGACAGGAAGACACTCACAGGCTTATACAGCGCAGGCCATATGTTCATTAGGCAAATATGCTTGTTTGGATGCACATCTGTAGTAGATCACTTGCTAAACTGGTCACACCTACCGTCACAAATGGCGACCAAAACAACACTAATGAGAGTTCCTTTTGTTAAATGTGACCCACGATATCATGCGACAGCTACTGACAAAAAAAGAAGAAGCTAAAACTACTACAAATGAATAGGAGTATAATGTATAACCTTAGCATGTAATCATTACTGGGTTTTCTCACAAGTGTTCCAGGATAATGCAAAGTTTATGTCGACTTCATCGACAGTGTTTCTGGAATAGACAAGAATATCTAACACACACACACACACACACCCATACAGGCTCTATGTCCTAAGGAGAAAGCTCTTCTGAGAATTGTGCTCACAATTCTTAATGACCTTTCGTCAGCTAGACAGTGATGTGATCGACATTAGCCATAACATGCACTGCATCGTTATTAGAGATGGGAGAAAATAGATGCAGTTACATATTACAGTTCTTTTGTGTTATACTTCATGTCTTGCCACACTGTCTCCAAAAACAATAATAATAAAACAACTATATATTTGCATTTGAGGTGGTAAAATGTTGCATTCCTCTATAATCCTACAGGTGGCACACTCTAAACTATTCACACATTGGCAGACAACACAGCATCTTGTTCGGTAGAAGCAAATTATTTACATACAGTAGGATATTTAGATAGATAGATAGATAGATAGATAGATAGATAGATAGATATTTAGATAGATAGATAGATAGATACTGTATATAGATGAAATGCAGTTTAGCATCTGTAGTCTATATGCATAGAAAGCAAATAGTAATGTGTATACATCAGTGCAAATATTGTAATTGTGCTTATAATGTGCACTTAAATAAGTGTGTGTACAGTATATATACGGTATTACCCATTTTTACAACCATGGTAGGACCTCTAGGACATTCACACACTACAGGCGATTTGGGAACACCAGTTGGCCTAATCTGCATGTCTTTGGACTGTGGGAGGAAACCGGAGTACCCGGAGGAAACCCACCAAGCACCAAGGGGAGAACATGCAAACTCCATGCACACAGACCCGAGGCATGAATCGAACCCAGAACCCTGGAGATGCAAGGTGACAGTACTAACCACTAAGCCGCCTTACATATATGTGCATATCAATTGATTAGAATATCATCGAAAAGTTGATTTACTTCAGTAAATTCAATTAAAAAAATGAAACTCATATATTACATATATTCATTACACACGGACTGATATAGTTCAACGATTAATTTCTTTTAATTTTGATGATTATGCCTTGCCAGCTAATGAAATCCTAAAATTCAGTATCTCAGAAAATTAGGACATTGTGAAAAAGGTTAATATTGGAGACTCATTGTGTCGCACTCTAATCTGCTAATTAACTCAAAACACCTACAAAGGTTCGCTGAGCCTTTAAATGGTCTCTCAGTCTGGTTCAGTAGGCTGGCTGTTCACAGAGTGCTGTATCCAAGCACATTAATGGAAAGTTGGAAACAAAAAAATGTGGTATAAAAAGGTGCACAAGAAACAGAGATTGTGAACCCGTTCAAGAATTTGGTGGAATATTTATATGGAGTGGACAGCAGCTGGAGTCAGTGCTTTAAGGGCCAATATGCACAGACGTATCCTCTTTTCAGATGTCCATGATCAGGTCCATGGTCAGAGCAGCCGTCTACAAGAAAGCGCTTCATGCCTCCCTCTGCTGACCAGGTTTATGGAAATGCTGATTTCATTTTCCAGCAGGACTTGACACCTGCCCACACTGCCAAAAGGACTAATACCTGGTTTAAAGACCATGGTATCCCTGTGCTTGATTGGTCAGAAAACTCTAAGGGGGTATTATAAAGAGGAAGATCAGACTCAACAACACAAAAGGGCTGAAGGCCGCAGAAGAGCAACTTGGGCTTCCATAACACCTCAGAAGTGTCACAGACTGATATTGATGCAGTAATTCAAGGGAGTCCCAACCAATATTTCAAGTGTATTTTTTTATTTTGATGATTATGACTTACAGCTAAGGAAATTCCAAAATTCATTCTCTTAGAAAATTATAATATTACTTAAGACCAATAATAAAAAAAAAGGTTTTTAACAAAGAAATGCCTACTGAAAAGTATGAACCTGTACAGCACTTCGTACAACACTAACCCAAACTTTTTTTTATTATTATTGGTCTTAAGTAATATTGAAATATATCAAAGTCTTTGTGTAATAAGTCTATGTAATGTCTGTATATATTTACATATTATGGAGAATAGGAAGAAAGTACAGATTAATTCAGTTCTGAGATGTAATACAGGTTATAAGGTATACGTGGTTTAACAGGGTAGTGTAGAGTTTAGCAGTGTGATGGTTAGAAACAAAGCTGGACCTGAATCTTCTGGTTCTAGTGTGAATGTTCCTGTAATGGATGGAGGTCAAAAAAGATTGTGACTTGGATGGGAAGAGTCCCTGATAGCGCTGTGTGCTATTGTATCAATATTATTGCTTATTGCAGTTTTTTTTTTAAAGAAACAATCTAGCCAATGGTTGGGGTATTCTAATGTTTGGGATATTCAGGTACTCTGGTTTCCTCCTACAGTCTGAAGATATGCAATGTAGACTGACCAGTGTTACCAAACTGCCTGTATTGTATGACTGGGTGAATCAGTGTGTGTGTGTGTGTGTGCTTTTGCCCGGAACCTTGCACACTAAGTTTCCTCGAATAAGCTCAAGGCCCACTGCAACCCTCCACAGGGTAACCACTGTAGAGAATGGATTGATGGATATTATATACTTCACGTAAAGTCAAGGTATACAGTAAGTCGTGTTAGATTTTATTTCCTGACTCATAGAAATATGGCTCTCTCACTGAGAAGCCATGCGTCCTTCATCTATTCATCTTCTGACCTAGAGAACAGAGCAGAACAACAGGAATGAACTGGTGCTTTTAAGTCTTGGCCTGTTTTCACAAGTGCAAACCTTCAGCAGCCCTCTGAATGGGCATTGATTTTAAAGGCGTGTGGGCACAAAGCTGATTTTATATGACTGATTTTTCTTATAAATAAGCACTTCTATGTTTTTTTTTCTTTTTTCCTGGAGTTCATGTCTCAAAAAATCACCCCAATAAGTATTTAATATTAAGCAATAAATATTACATTGTAAAGCAGTATTATATTAAAAGGAGCCCACGTGATGGATACTTAAAGCCGATTTATAATAAACAAAGCCAGGTACTCTGAAAGAATGATCTGCTGTCGCTTCCGTCTTTAATGCTTAAACGTTCATCACTGAACCAGACCGGATATTTTAAATGCAATGCGAAATAAAGTTTAGTATTATTACAATCATAAAAGTACAAACATTGCTATAAACATAAAACCATAAAACCGCTATAATAGTCATTTAAAATGTAACAATGCGTGCTGAATTTTAAAGAGATTTATTTCTTCGGATATCAATGCTGTTTTGAAAACTAATTAGCTTTTGAGTTTATTTAAACTCTGCACGGTTTTCTCTTTGCCTGCTGTAGATGTGTCCTCAGCCTGAAGAAACACTTTTGTTACTCTTATATACTGTAGGATTTTAGTCTCCTTTTGTGGCTTTCATAAATATTAGGATTTTGATGTTTTTGGAAAGATCTGATTGAAACATCCCTGAGATTCATAACTTGGTAAAGTACAGACCCCGCTTAAATGGGACATGCCAGGAAATAAATAAATAAAAGAAAGACAAATCCTTTTTCAAAAAGAAATATTGCAAGATCTCACAAACCTTTTTTTTCAGTCGCTAGACAACGGTTAACTACAGGAGCAAAATAATCCTCATCATTAAAAACAATCTTACATTACAATCTTTTACGTAAATAACTTTCTTTCTTTTCTGCTCTAGGTTTCTAAAGAATCGGACAAGAGAACAAATTCTTGCAACCAATCATAACACGGAAGGCGGGATTTCTTACCTTCACACATGCTTGCAAACAGTTTTGCAATTGTTCTTTTTTTAAATTACTGTAATAATCATCATCATCATTACTTATATACACTTTTATATTTATATAATGTATATTTTAAA
This sequence comes from Heterobranchus longifilis, assembly GCA_028570985.1. NCBI lineage: Eukaryota > Metazoa > Chordata > Actinopteri > Siluriformes > Clariidae > Heterobranchus > Heterobranchus longifilis. Next base: position 6,290,250 of record JAOVVB010000049.1, read on the forward strand.
CATGGTGTTTAGACAGACACTGAAATGTAACAACTCCCAAATATTGTGCTAAACTATGCTAAAACACAAGAAGTCCCACTTTCAAGCCCAGGACTTCTTACCAATCATAGATGAGACCAAATTACTGTAACCAATCATAGGTTTGTTTTTTTAACTGTTGTTAACTTTCTTAATTGATTTCCAATTTTTGTATAAAAACTTAACAAAGAAATAAACAAAAACAAGAGGAATTGTGTAACAATGACCCTTCTTACCCTGAACCGTATGTACTGTATTGTACTCTCGCGGAGGAACATTACAAATGAAATAGAGAGCTTGCTCTAAGCCTGGAAAGACAGTAGGAAGTGTCTGACTTCAAGTGCTGTCGGCGAATATATCAATCTTGCATCAGTTACTCACTGTACGCGCAGCCGTAGACGTCGATTCTCAGTCCGATTCTGCCACTGGGGTTCCATTCGTGAGGAACAAATTTTAGAAAGCGGGTTCGAACGGGTTGGCTGAGTTTGTGATAGACTGCGGTGTCGGAATTCGTGTTCCCCACCAATCTCTGGGAAGAAAAATGAGCAAAGAATAGAAACAAATAAGCAGATTATATATGGCTTGGTTGTACAAGGTACATTAGTTACCATGCATTTGCATTTGTCTTTAAAGCAGCACTTCACACACCACTCCTAATTAAGTCTCATTTTTGGCTCATTTAGTGCTGTATTGTTTCCTAGCTCTGATCTTAATCCTTCTGTCAGTCTGTCAGGAAATAAATAAATAAATCTATACTGTAAATATATCCTTTTAAGTAAGACGTGATTACACAGCAATGTTCAATCATTCGTTTGTCTGCTAGCTGTCATGATAATATTGCAGGGTTATGAGTGACCTTTTAAGAAATGGACCGTTTTAACTCTTAACAATCAAATATGAAGCTCATGTAAGAAAGAAGGGCCATGATTATTAACATGCAAGAATATTGGATGCACTGGGCTGTTCATTTAGCTCATATAAAGTTACAGCTTTATCCTGGTCAGAGTTGCCCCAGTTTAAATTACTCAATGTTTTTATTTCTGGGAACAGAAGCAGGGAAATTAATTATAAAATGGCTGCTGGGGGAAAAAAAACTGCAGGAGCAGGTGGGATTGGGCATTAGGGTATACGGGATTGGACAACATTGGTCCAAATAATATCACAAAGGGAGCAGAGTAAAATATAAAAATATATATTATTAAACAAAAAATGTCATGTGGTTTAATATGGGTGCTTTCACACTTGGTACCATGTCTACTGTAGGTATGACTGCTTCCTCCTCCAAACTCCTTCACTGACCCGGTTACATATTAGTAATATTTTGCACTTGCGTATTTAGACTCTCCAATACAGCAGGTGGCAGTATGCACCGAGTTGAATTACGATCCAGGCAACAAGCACAAAGAGACAGACAGCATTGATTAAATTGAGTTCTATAATTTCATGATTTTAATACTTCTATCTTTAAGAACAGTTGGCTTTTAGATTTCAATCGAAACATTCCGTATATCGTGCCATGCAAAGACCACCTGTTCAAGTGGACTCAAGAAGGTAGGTCGATCTGTGCCCGGGCATGGTACAGAGTATTCACATTATGCAAATGTACCAGACTTTGGGGACAAGTTTAGTCATGGTTATTAAGATAAAAGCAACCTAAGTTACAGTAATTATTTAAATGTTTACAATTCTTACCAAAATAAAGGGTTAGGGTTATTCCTGTTCCTGTATATCTAACTAACACAACAAACTCAATTATAAATTATATATAAAATATTAGCACAGTGTGTAGTGGTTGGCACTGTAGACTTGCACGTCCAGGGTCGAGGGTTCGATTCACACCTTAGGTCTGTGTGCATGGAGTTTGCATGTTCTGTTTGCATGTGGGTGTTTCTTGGTACCCTTGTGTCTTCCCACAGTTCATGGACATGCAGATTGGATCAATGTAGTGTTTGCGCGTGTGTGCCCTGCGATGGGTTGGCACTCTATACCCAGGGTATACCCTGTCGTGTCTATCTTACCCAAAGTCTTATCTTGCGGCCCTGTACAGTATTAACAGTATAGAAGATGAATATGGCAATTGATCAGAAGGTTATAAGCTTAAATCCCAAAAATCACAAAGCTGCCACAGTTCCAAAATACAATCTAAAGGTACTATAGATACACCCTTGAGGGTTACCATTCTAGTCCCCGTAACACACATTCCACAAACATAAGTGAGTTTTGCATAAAGAAAGGAGTTGTCCCTTTCCTAAACACTAACTAAACCTACCGAGACCAAAGTGCACTTACTAATAAGGATATTTCAAAAACAAACGCTATAACAGTTTATATAAATGGCAACCTATTTTCGTCTGTTAATCCCCCTAATGCCTGGTGATTAGTGCTTGAGTCACTCTACACAAATACAAGAACAGATTAGGAGAAACCCACATGATTTAAAGTGAATCACAGACTGTTAAGAATTCATGAAAATATCAACTGTTTTTCTGAGCGTGTTTCACACTGCCCGATGAGAAAGTGAGACAAATAAATCATGCATAATAATGCAGGAGAACAATATCGTGAAGCACACTCCCTCAGAAATCTGCTGTGCCACCTACATTGTTCTGGTGCCAGACATTTTTTTTTTCTTGTGGATTTGTGTGAAGTAATGTTTAGGCACACCACAGACAAAACATGCATGGTTTTAAAAGGCTCTAAATTAATTTTGAGATGAGTCCTAGAGGGTTTTATTTTTGTAAAGATGAAAAGAAATCATGAGGAATATTAACCAAGTCAGTATTGGGTGATGAAAAAGACTGTGGCTTAGGAGCTGTGCGGGTTAGTGTTTAAATTAAATACAGCTCGGAGACAGTCAGGTTTAACTACAGAAGTGATTATAAACCGAGTATACTGTGTTCAGAAGTCACTTTTACATCAAGCTGTGATGACAATTCATATACCGAGAGATGAGCTGTGTGCACAAAGAGAGAAGATAAGAACAAAAATATACACTTAAGTATTTAAACCATAAATCTGGCCTTGAGTGGTGCTTGGAGATATGCAGGTGAGTGGCTGAGTTTGCTTAAAACATAGGCATGTCTCAGATATGCACTATTTTAACCCTAGACTTTTAATTTAACCCTAGACCACTTTTTAACTTTCACAAGTTTTACTATACTGTAGATCTCTACGTACATGTACCAAATGAGGATGAGCCATGGGTAGTCATACAGCAAGACTTACCGGGGTGTTTGGGGTCCTGTAGTGATTCAGAACTTGCCAGAAGGGCTAAGAAATTTGAGGTAGAACTACAGTTTTTTTATGACTCATAGGGCTGCCATGACTTTTCCCTTTCCCGTGATAATTGAAAGACAGAGCATATACGTAATACGTGTATGGATACATAGCTCCTTCCAGCTCAGTATAGAACTATTCTATTTGTAAAAAAAAAAAAAAACAGTCAGTATCCACAGGCTTAACATGCGAACTCGAACTTGTTGGATTTCCCGCACCTTTCTGTATCATTCACTTTATCTCTGCATTCATACAGTAGTTACTCTGTAGATAATGATGTCAGGGTGTGTTCGACCCAGGATTATGAAACTGTAGAGGAAATCCGGAAGGTGGGAACAGGGATTTAGAGTGCATTATTAAATACATAAATCTGACACTATAAACTTATTAACTTGCATTTACAGTACTGTACCTATCAGCCATAACATTAAAATGCAAAACATTAAGCTCAGTTTTGTATACAGTAGGTTCGCTGTGTGACACTAGGGCGACTCTGGCCCCTTGGGTCATGACTCACTTGGTGGTTGCTCAAATGGTTAAGGCTCTTGGTTACTGATTGAAAGCTCAGGGGTTCGAGCCCCAGCATCAATAGGGTTTGCCACTATTAACCCTGTCTGCTCCAGGGGGCACTGTATCCTGGGTGACCCTGCACTCTGACCAGATCGTCCTAACTGGGATACGTGAAAAATCATGCTGTAAGGTACATGTGACAAATAATTTAATCTTATCTTATGGATCAGACTTGTTTGTCTGATGTATTACATAGAGTCTTGGTCAGATTGAAATGTTGGGAATTTAAAGGCCGAATCCACAACCATGTTGACGTTGCCTGCCACACTGAGTGTTTTGAGTTCGACAGTGATCTACATTGGAGGGATCTGACCGGACCGTCTGGCCTTTTGTTCCCACAGGCACAAATGAGCCATGGGTCCCCATGATCCTGTAACCAGTTTACTGCTACATACTGTAATTGATAATCAATGTTATTCGTTTCACCTGGCGGTGGTGTTAGCATTGTGTGTAATCACACAGTGATTGGTGCAGGATCTAGGTGGCTTGGATGCCTGCAAGACATTAGGGTAGAGTAATTTTTAATGGGACAGCCAGATTTTAAGAACTGGTATCTTTTAAACACAAGGCACTTACTGATTTAATAATTTTAATGTTAAGTGCAGACTGTACTGTATATTCCATTTTTATGTACCGTCTATTATGCTTCCCGTTCACTGTAACTTCACGAGGAACACTTTTTTTTTTTTTGGTACCGAGGACACCGAGCCAAACTCGACATATTGGAGTGGGCTGAGCTTGCACACAATGCACAATACTAAGGTTGTCAGTTGCCAGATTTTTTACACAATAAACTCGTCATCGCGTGTCAGACAGAGAGTGTCGGGAAAAAGGTGTGGAGTTTGTCGCTCCGCAACCATATGTGGAGAATTTAAGTAAGATTTAATTGGATTCGTCCGCGAGCGGTACTGACGAGCTGCACACACCAGGGGCCGAAGAGGAAAAAAAAAAAAAAACATATACTGTATAATGCTTTCAAATAAGAGTAAGATTTGTCAGGTTTTTACGTGTGTTATTAGTACAAACACCATAATATCATATTTACTTACGAAACAATACAATAACACACATTTTAAAATACTGACAAGCTTCCAAGCTGTTATATATTTATTTGCATTCATTTTAAATTAGGAATAATGGGTAGAGGAGGAATGCGGCTGAAATGAGGGGGGAAAAATACAATTTTAAACGTAATTTACTCAGTCACAGCCTAAAATGTGCTCCATTTGTGAAATGTGTCTCTGATGTTTATGACAGAGAGGCCAATTTAACCGAGGCCGGTGTTTGAAATGAATAAATGAATAAACATTCCCTGGTATAACAAGCTGGAGGGGAAAAAAAAAAAAACCCACAGAGACACTAGAGACCAAAAACAAGACGATTACCTTGCTCTCCCATTTCTACAGCCTTTTAAATTATTATCCGTATTATTTTAAGGAAGCTGACAGAAGGTTCATGAGTGGCTCAGAAGAAAAGCAGTCGGCCTGTCATTCACAAGTTCGAGGGGTGATGATACTGTGTCTGGGAGTCCAAGGGAGCTACAGTAAACTGACCGTGGGGTGGGGGTGGGGGTGGTGGGGGGGCGTTG
>JAOVVB010000049.1:6303682-6332093 GCA_028570985.1 Heterobranchus longifilis
GCCTGCATAGCCTGTCAGCCTAGATTATGCAAATTACTGTTTTTTAATTAACATGGCTATAGTGATTTAATTAACATATGATGATATGATGATATATATATATATATAAGAGAGAGATAGACAGATGGATAGATAGATATAGGGGTCCTGTCACAGGCAAAGAAATAGCACAGATTCATAGGAACACATGTTTTTATGGCTTTTGGTTGTTTCTGTGACCAGTAAGAGGAAGAATAATATACGCATTTTGCAACGTCAGCCCCATATTCTGGTAGCATTAAGTTACACGTTTAAAAAGTAATCATAACTTTTGTTCTACATGATGCATCAGAAAACCAAATGCAAAATTTGATGTTTAAAGCCAAGGAGGACTGTATTAAGATAAACAAACTAGTCTCTCACCACTAAATTATTATGAATGTATCTCCAGGCACAATCATTAGGTTATGGGCATTTTGGTCAAGTAACAGTAATTTTAATCTGAATCTGGATGTGTTTATCTGTGTTTTAGTAAGACAATTCTTGTCAATTTTTAAAAATCCTTTTGTTAGTGGGGGGGAACCTATTTGCCAGTATGGATGTAAAATGTCTTAAATTGCTTTTAAAAGGGTATTAAATTGTTAAAGCCTGCAGAAACCATATGTTGCCACATTATACAAATTAAAAGAAAGTAGCATGTTTGAGACTATATCTTAGTGTTTACTTAATCTCCATTATTCCCTGTCTTCATTTTTAGGTCATTTTGTATTTTTAACATTTGAGGATGGATACACTGCAAAAATTTTTAATATCACTGATATATTAAACAAAGATGATCAACCTATTGCTTGTTTAAGAAATCTGAAACCGGGAGAAGTAGTATTGGCAAGGTGGTCTGACAACAAGTTCTACAGTGCCACAGTTAACTATGTTGGAACAGAAGCCAAGAAAGTGGATGCCAAGAAGGGCACAAAGAAGGACATTAAAAAAAGAGATGGAGCTGCTCAGAGGTTCTATAACCGCTCATCACTGCCTCCAGCAGTTCAGTCCACCTCTGCACAGCAATGCCTAAATTCTGTAGAGCACGGTGCCATCCAGCAACCAGCTACTCCATCAACTCCACCTTCCCTTCCACGCTACCAGCCACCAGTCACCCAGTCATCACCTTGCCTGCCACGCTACCAACCACCAGCCATCCAGTCATCACCTTCTCTGCCACTATACCAGCCACTAGACACCCAGTCATCTCCATCCCTCCTGCCATACTACCACCTATCAAGTACCCCATCACAGTACCAGCCTTTATTTATCCAGCCTCTCCAAAATTATCCACTCGCACATTCTTCTAACCATCCACAGTATCCACAGCATCACACTGCACAGCCAATGTCTTTCAACCAGGTGCAACAGATGCCTGTTTTAACAAATTTAGCTGAGCAATGGAAGCCAACAACTCCAAGTAAACTTGCAGCCAAAGAAAGCTTTTTAAAAATGTTGTACAGTCCCATTATACCAGAAACACCGTCTGCTTGTCCTAAAGAGAAGAGCACAGCTAGTAGTTCTGAATACGAGAACTCAAGCTTTAGCTCCTCTGCAGCTAGTTCTATCAATGAGATTGCTCCAGTACCAGAATATGGAGAACCAAGTGTGAGAACGAAACCAAGGGGTGACGGAGCATGGAAGCCATGTGAGGCCTGTAAGCCAGAGTTGGCAAAATTAATGGAAGAGAATGAGAAACTGGAGGAGGTGCTGTGTAGTATTGGTAAGTAATTCCCCCCATCCCCCAATATCCAATTCAGTCTGATATTATATTGAATATCAGCACGTCATAGTTTGTAATATGTGCTTTGGATCCTACAGGCCTCCCCTTAGCACCCTCCCCCCTAACGTTGAATGGACATAACACATCTGATTAGAATTCCAGTTAAGCAGAGTGATGCATATAGTTAAATGTAATTAATAGTAAATGACAATCAACTCTTGCATTGTAGTTATCAATATGTTTAAAAAACTACAGTTTTAAGTAAACAAATTTTGGGCATATCGGGTGCTTTAGCTAAAAGTTATTTAGAAAATATTCATATTAAATAGAGATTTAATCATAATTAAATCTTTGTTTTTAAACTTTTTTTTTTGCTTCTTTCTGTATCCCTCTAAAGTAACAATTTAATTTCTGTGTTACAGGTGGTGAACAACTTGAGGCATTAAAAAGCTTTCTGGAAAAAGTGGAACAGATACAACCTCAGGCTGGTGTTATGGCTAAACAAAACAGATCTGGGAAGCAAGAGCTGTATCCAGAAAGTGGTCTTTTTCTGTCCTCTACCCGTCTAGCTGCAATCCATGCAGAGGCCCGGAAGGACTGCCTTCGCTTGTTTCATCTTCTTTTTGATGAGTTCTTTACTGCAGAGGAGTGCCAAAACGCAGTGGCGTTTGGGAAGCACGGAAAGGTGCCAGAAGGGAAAACAGTCCTGGACAAGTCCAAAGTCAATGGGATCCTAAGTAAGTATTTCTATATTTGTGGTTCCTTTTTTGTATTGTGGTTTGTTTTTTTTTCTACTTTTTTTTTTCTCGACTTTTTCTTATTTTATTGTTTACAATAAAATGTTTATCAATTTATATACCACTAGTCAAAATTTTAACTCCATAGTCTTTTGGGCTTTTATTTTTTTCTACACTGGCATCCAGAATATGCAATAATCTCTTTGAACAGTTGGTATTGAGATCTTTTACTTGTGGTCTGTAAAGCTTCATAACGGCTCTAATCTGAGGTACTGTTTAGTTAATTGGTGATTTCTGAGGCTGGTGACTCTAAATGAACTTCTCCTCTGCAGCAAAGGTAACTTTTGGTCTTGCTTTCCTGGGAAGGTTTTCATGAGAGCCAGGTTCATCATGGTGTTTGATGGGTTTTGCAAATGCACTTGACAATGCTGTTCTAGCAAGAACTGTTCCAGAAACGCTAACCATCATTTAATAAATTAATAGATTGTAGTTGTTCCTTAATTACCTAATTCCACGTGTTATTTCATAGTTTTATAATCTCCAGTATTGTTCTAGAATGTATAAAAATAAATCCAAAATTTTATTTTTGGATACTGTATTTCTTCATACAACATGGCAAAAGGTTAAGATCCAGAAAGCGAAACTAAGGCCCACAACATGGTCTAGCCCTATGCTGTGACTCAACGGACATCCCTTATTTATTTATTACTTTTTTCTTTTATTCTTATGTACAACGGTCACACCTATGGTGGCTTACACCAGTGGGCTTTAACACGCTAGCTCACAACAGTTTATTCCACTGTCCAGTTTGAAGCATCTCTACACACAGACTGGCGGCAATACATTTTCTGAAGTTTTTTTTTTTTTTTTTAAACAAAGCTTCAACTAAATAAGGTGCTTCTTGACATGTAACCAACTATAAACGTATTCAAACTTAAGAGATGGAATTTATTTTCCCTAACTCGATTCATGGCCATATCGGACCAATTTGCCCATTTGTATGCCTCGGAAAATGTATGTAAGAATTTATTTGTACTTTCTTTTATTTTTGCAGCATACATCATGCGCTGTGGTACCCTGGATGGATGGACACCGGTGGAAAAAAGTAAAGCCAAAAAAGCTTTGATAAACAAATGTCGCATGAGGGCCTCAAAGACTTTATAATTTTTTGAATGTGGCACACTGGAGGGATGTACAAAAAAACCCTCATACAAATGCTGCTTGCTGTTCAAGACTAAGTTATTGGATGTTATGTATTGGTATACAGCTGTACTGAATACTGTTACATATGCTGTTCTAAAAGTCTTATAAGTAGATCATTTTGTAGTTCAGGTTTTCAGATAAATTGCTGTCCTAAAAGTTGAAATTAGGTACTGTAACAGACTCAGTTGTGATCAGTAAGTTAAAGTACAGTGTTTTATTTTTGTGAAGTATAAAACAAAAATCTTAAAAGTTTATTTTTTTTGTGATGCAAGTTGCCAAAAGAAGGGAAATGCAGTAGAAGGCACTGCTGACTGGGTTGTCATGTTTTCTGTACAGCCTAACAAACTAACAGTTTACACATGAAAAAATGTTATACACACAAACATGTGTCTATATTTTTTGTTATGCTGCTAAATGGGGCCATTTCAAATAAAGCAAACTTGTTTGTTTAAGCATTTGTAAAAGAGCTTTTGATTGATTTATTTTTAATTCATTTATTAGGTACACTTGGATACAGAAGCTAATGTCTTTCATTTGCAATATATATATTAAAACATGTTAACGTTGATTTATTTTTTTAGTTTTGTAGTCTATTAGTCTTGTTCAACTGTACTGGGTCATTATTGAAAGGTTTTCCCATATTTTGTCAACTATAAGTTTAATATAAATTGAATGAAATTATTTGGAACACCTATCGACAATGATCCATTACAGTCCAACAGAACCAACCACATTGTAATAAAGTGCATTAATAATACAAAGAGGTAGCTAATACATTTTTATGTGTGTGTACCACCACATACACACTAATTTTATATATCACACCTTTCTCCAAAGGAGAAAAAAAAGGAGCCATTAATAACAGCGAGGTTATCTCCATTCCATCTCAAGGATGACTCCTATGGCTAAACGTCTTGTCTCACCTAGTTTCTCCCAGTGAATTTTAGGAGAAACAGACCAGAAATGTACGAAACTAAATAGAAACTAAACTGAGGTTAAAATGAGAACTACAACTTAGTTTCCAGAGTTATAGAAGAGCAAGCTTTGAGCAGGAAAATCTTCCTCTCGAATTCAAGTGTTAGTCTGTGTCCTTTGTCCTACAAAATCATAAACCTGCACTTACGTTCATGAGACGCTCCAGCTCTCAATATAGTTAGCACTGTCTGGTTTTATAGTATACGATTGTGAAAGCCTAATTATTTAAATTCGCGCTATCTGGAGTTACCCAGAAAAGGACGGGTTCCTTTTTGAGTCTGATTCCCCTCAAGGCTTCTTCATGTTGTCTTTGGAAGCTTTTCCGCCTCTGGCTGGCTCATTAGAAATCTAAATATAAATCTACATCCAGCGTTTCGGTAAAGCTGCTTTGTGACAGCGTCTATGCTTCAAAGCGTAATACAAAGGAACGGAATTGAATTGTAATAATAAATGTAAAAATACACGCTCAGGCAGATGCCACTCAAAACCGGTGTTATTGTATATAGTGCGCATCCTGAGCCACGTCCTGAGCCGCGTCCTGAGAAACAGGTACTATAAGCATGTGTTCCTGGAAGTTTTATAATGGATAGGACAAAGAAGCGGACTTAGGATGTTTATTGAAAGGGGAGGAAAACCTCTGGTGTGCCGAATATAAATAATAATAATAATAAAACTTTCCTTAAAGCTGTTGAATTGTAGCTGGTCTGAGACAAGGCTCTTGTTCCAAATCCTAATAAGTGCTTCTCTATTTATTTCAAAGATTCCTGCAGCATTCTGGTAAACACCGAAATGAAGAAACAGGTTCAGGATGTCCCGAATGTGCACATCTGTAGGGTTAGTGACTTGGTTGCCACTTAAAGTGAGTTTTAGAAACTTTGTTTATGCTACATAGTTGCTGCTTGTCATGTGCCATTACCATCCATCCTTCCATCTAGGAACCTTTGTAGTCCAACTACAGTAGGGACGGTGGATGGCCAATGGTGAAAACCACTGTACTGTATTTATTTCCATTTTACAAACATGGTAGGACCTCCGGTCAACATTCACATGCCCACACACACACTACAAGCAATTTGGAAGCACCTGTTAGCCTAATCTGCACTTCTTTGGACTGTGGGAGGAAATCAAAGTACCCGGAGAAAACCCACCAAGCACAGGGAGAACATGCAAACTCCATGCACACAGACCTGAGGCGCGAATAGAACAGAGCTACTGAGCCACCGTGCTGTAGATGTAGATTTTTCCAGTCGCTAATCGTGAAATTATAAAAAACACCAACAATACCGTTTTTTCTTACAGTTTTTGCAGATAAACCTGGATTAGCCAGTTACAGTAACTTGCCATATTTTGATTTGGCACAGGTTTAAACCCAGGTGACCTTCCTGACGCAACCCTGCCCAAAACTTCCAGGCTTTAGACCGGCACTAGAAGTGCTCTGACTTTTGAAGCACTTCAGTGGCTGGGGTTGATTTTCAGCATTACTACCAACAAGATAAAATACCTACAGTACAAAAAGCTAGCTAATTACCAAGAAGCTAGTAAAAGGATTGAGATATAAGCAATAAGTTAATGTCTCCTGAGAAAAATATAAAGATCATATATTAAATTAAGGAACTAAAAGTCTCTTCTAGAATGTTCTTCATTGAAATAACCGTCTCTTATTCTTTTTCCCTTCAATCTTTTATATTAGCAGCATTTCTTTCCCAGCAACCAGTCTGAAGTAAAATATATTTAGAATGCAAACCTACTATGTTTTCCCCAGTGGCCTGATGTATGATGGAGCTCGCCAAGAGGCCAGAGAGCAGCCGAATGGAATTGGATATCTAGGTCTATAAAAACACTGCGGGTCACGAACTTCTTCACAACCACCGGAGAAACCTCGAGGAAATTCAGCTGCAGGCCAAGCGCATTCTGTACGATATTGGTTAAGAATTTTCTTATTCTTAACCCCGAATGAGTCTCAGGCATCATTAGACTTGATGGGAGCGGAATGGGCCAGGAGGCTCCTGCTTCGAGCAAAGCAATCCAACAAAACGATGGGTCTTTCATATCGATTACCTGTGCGCTGCTTAAGCCTCTGTGTAATGAGAGAATAGAGAGATAGAGGAAAGATGGTGTGATAGGGTGGGGGAATGATTTAAAGGCGTATAGTAAATGGAAGATAATTGTTGCCCTGAAGCGGCAAATGAATCCAACGGGAAGTTCAAACTATAAGGGGCTGAAAGCAGGTCAAACGTATTTAAAAGTAATTTTCTTCCATTTTAGGGCAATTTCCTTTATTACTATTGTTTTATTTGTTTTTGTTTTTTGTAGGGTGTCTGTGTACTGTATATTTGGCAGGGATTGCCATGTTTGAAGCAAAGCATAAAAAAAGACATTTAGTATGATTGACATCACAGAAAATGAGATAAATATTGCTGCACACAAGGTTTGAACAACAGCCAGACTTTGAATTTCTGCTGTGATGCTTCACGTAAATGCAAAGAGGGTTTGTCTTAGATATTTGAGCAAGGAATATTTAATGTACCACATAGAGGATTTACACAAGCAATTTCTATTTCTGCCAGAAAAGATGGGAAGTTACTTTAAAGGTCCCTTATTTTACTCTACTGTACCATTTAGTTAACATAGGTCTCACAGGGGCGGCACGGTGCCATAGTGGTTAGAACTGCTGCCTTGCACCACCAGGGTCCAGGTTCGGTTCTCGCCTTGGGGTTTGTGTGCAAGGAGATTTCCATGCTTGGTGGGTTTCCTCTGGGTATTCTGGTTTCCTTCTACAGTCCTAAATAAAGCAGATTACCCATATTACCATATTACCAATAAACCAAATTACCCAGTGTATGAATGAGTGTGTGTGCCTTGCAATGGATTGGGCACCCCAACCAAGGTGTACCCCCATGCACTCCAGTCTCCTGGGATAGGCTCCAGGCTCCCCATGACTCTGTATACAGGACAAAGCGGCAAAGACAATGAGTGCGTGAGTGAGGTCTCAAAAGGGATACATCTCAAAAACCCCCTTTTTTCTTTGCATTACAAAGCATTTCATGTTCCATTCACACACTAAATTCCCAAAAAGTTCATTTTGCATGTGTTAAAGCATCCCAAATAGAGAATAATAAAAAAAAAAGAATAATCTTTATACAAAGATTACTTTATTAAAAAGCACAACCGGCTCCTGGATTTTAAATGCCACTGCTCTGACATCTACCACCCTTGGTCAATCAGCAGTTGAGATCGAGTTCCTCACATCTTTGCTCAGCTCCCTGGAGCTTGTCACAATCTACAGTACTGAACATCATCTAATATCTCTCTCTCTCTCTCTCTCTCTCTCTCTCTCTCTCTCTCTCTCTATCTCTCTCTCTCTCTCACATGCAGGGACATCAACAGTGACTGACATGAATGTCTCGATGTAGTTCAAAATCCCATGGCAGCTTGTAAGAAGAAAGCAGTGACCTGAAGGAGCGACCAGCCAAGCCTCTGAACTCAGCATTTTTCCAGCGAGGTAATCCCCGTTCGAGTGACAGCCGTACAAGACGTGAGGCCAATGAACGCGTCGAGTGAAATGTGTCGCTGTCAGCTGCCAGTGGTGAGGAAAACTCGAACACACTCGATTTGTCTCAACAGCTATTTCTGCTTTTGAAATATAGGCTTGTTGCCTTGGATGACTTCAGATGATATCATTACACCTGCCTGTCTCAATTTGGGCTTAACTTTATCGCAGCGGAGTAGCTTAGCACAGCGGGATATAAACGCTAGCTATGTGATTGGAGGATTGAGTCGGCGTTGGGACAGTATCCGATGACCGGGAATCCTTTGCGTCACTGGCCACTAATAAGAGAGAATGGACAATTAAACCTTAATAGACCCCAAACACGGACAGCATCTGGTCCAACTGAGTCCCAGCAGTACTGCTGTAGAGTTCACTGTTAGAAAAAACTCACAGTACAATAAAGAAGAAATGTTTCACGAGTTTATTAGGAACGCCCTGGTAATGCTGTTTAGGGCTTACTCCTGAATTCTTCAGTGCATTGATTCCACTAGGTATTAGGAACAATCCTCTGATCCACGTTGGCATCACATTGCACTGCATTGCATAATTGCGTGAATCTTGCTTTGTACGACATCCTGAAGGTGCTCAGAATTGATTCAGGTGCATGCTGTGAGTTATGTTAGCAGTGGTGTTTACTAAAAACCTCATTTTGAAGGGATGAAGAAAATATAAAAGAAAACAGCACATTTGTTTTCCCCCTCATGTAGTGTTAAATTGGTAAAAGTACAACATGCTTGTGCATTTAAGATGGATGTCAGACTGGAGTAGGAGCGGTGATGACAGTAATTTGTTCCGTAGCCTAAGCATAATCTACTGTCAGATATTGTTAATAATGTTGCCATACAATACGAGGGCTGTTCGTGTCAAACCGGGACTTTTGGTTTTTCAGAATAACAGAACACAGTTATTTGTCTATATAAATCCCCTGCTACACTAATGCAGACTAAGAAACCTTTTTCTACCTTGATGGTATCCAAGCACTAGTGAAACACTGGTGCTTCACTAGTGCTTGGATACCATCAAGGTAGAAAGGTTTCTCAGTCTGCCGGAGCCATGGTCGGACTGCCTTCTTCACATCTGAAACCCTGGCCTCCCAGGAACTCCTTCATTGACTCAAACATGCGGAAATGAACTGGAGCGAGGTCAGGACTATACGGGGGGATGAGTTCCTGTAATGTGCAAGTGGTGTTGGTGAATGATTGTGTGTCCAGTTAGCTTAGACCGATGCAAGTAGTGTATCTGTCACTTTTAAAGGATCAGGTGTTCCATTTCCTAAATGTTCACAGGAACGATTTTGAAATCTTCTCCTAAAGTCCTCATCACAAATCCTGGTTTGACATGAACGCCCCTTGTATGTCTATGAATGCTTAAAAAACAAATCGAGTAATGTGAATAATAGCGGAAAATAGCATCCATCAAAAAATTGATATATGAAGTGATTTGATATGTTCTTATTACAAAATAAATGTAATGAAATGGAATATTTTCTGCGTCTGAATCGTCTCTTGTAATGCTTATAATGTGAAGCTTGTATCATCTCGTGCCTACTGCCAGTGCCAGTCTATAGCTCCGATTATGTTTGTCAAAATCTGACAGCAGGAAAATCCATCATTATTGCTGCCGTATTGCATCCTGAGTGATATGAATGTCATTATTTGTCTCAAAGTTGGCTGGGAAATGTCAAACTGCAGTGTGTACAGGGATTGCGCCAGTTCTTAAAAGCCATGTTCCCAGGGCTGTAATTAACAAATCTTCAAATCAACCAATCTCAGTCGTCGTCTACGTCATATCATTCTAACCATTCTATAGATGTTATTTTATTATTACTTTTTATAATATAATTTTATTTAGCATTTCAACTGTGCCATCTGTTTGCACCATGTTGTGAGCTCAATAGTCTGTCAATTATCCTGACGTGATGGACAATACCCGAGAAGCTCCTTATAATCAACACTTTTCCACCTCTAGGGGATAGCGCTAAACATCATGCCTGAATAAAAGACATGCACGAACCTGTTTGATAAATAAGAACGAAAAAAAAAAAGGTCAGTAGATCATCCGAACGTAACCATGTTGGAAACATGATACGTCGAGCTGTTTTTTTTTTTTTTTTCCCTGTTCTTTTCATCTTAAGCCTCGTAAGCCTTCACTTACACCCACAAATATCAAACCATAATGAAAACGCAGCACGGTGACTATTACTTAATGACACAAATGGATCCGTTCTCTGTAGAGATGAGAGCAGAGCTTAAATAAACAGATACGAGGCAGCTGCCTGAACTTACTATAGAGAAAAAAAAAAGAAGGTTTGTTTAGCTCCTGGAAGAATGTGCAATGAACCTGGGAAAAAAAAAAAAGTGTATATGTTTCATCACATTGTTGATTGAAGAATCAGACGGTGAGGAATCAGGGGTGTAATTTCTCCTCCTGTTGTTTGGGATGGTCTTTCCAATTCTTTTTGTTCGTACTCTTTATAGGAGTGTGATGACTAAAAGAAAAAAAAATGAATGGACCTGCTCGAAACCATTTCTTAGCACACATACACACACACACACCGCAAAAATACATCAGCAGTGGAAAGTCTGATTTCTTTGTAAGGTGGTGCATGACACACGATTTGAATAATGTGCTTCGTACACCACGTAGTCCCTGATATGCACAAGAAACTTATTACGCATATTGAATAAATGCAATAAAAATCATGTGGTGTGAGGATTTTTCTGCTAGGCATTCTGGAAAGATGACAGCACGTCAGAATGTATTTTACTATTATTATTCATCAATGAAATCTCTTCCAGAATTTTTTAATTAAGAAGATTTGATTTTAAGCATTTTTTTTTTTTTTTTTTACGGAAGCAAATGAAAATGAACCAAATAATGCATGAGGTTTTTATTTTGCGATCAACACGTGACTCCAGGTTTATTTCAGAAAGAGAGAAAACCTTCTAAACGCAAACACTGCACATTCCTTTTCTATCGTCGCCAAAGTGATCAATTAACTCTACACATAACCTACATGCAATATTTCCCCAATCCTAAGTGGTCTCTTTTTTAGACTGTAATATCTTTAAATATCATTATACCTTTTTATATAACGGAGGCATCGCAAATTCAACACAATTGCCTCGCAACAATATGGAAGAATGAATCTCTGGGTAGACAATCTCCTCCATCATAATATGTATATTACGAGCGTGAAGGCTTAGCCTCCAGAACGAGACTTTTATATTTCATCATCGCATCCTGCTTGGAAGTCTAATGTTCCTTAAAAATGATTTTAGCTCAGAAAAGCGCCGGGTCTTGAAATTGAAACAGAGTTTCATCATCTACGCTAAGCTGTTATACTGTAGCTACAAGTACACGTGCCGTGGCAAAAAATCTGATCAAGCTGCCTGCCATGCAGGATCAGATTTTAGCCTATCGTTCCACTGGAAGTGGGAAGAAAGAAAAAAAAAAAAAAAACTCCATGGAGGACATAAAAGTCAGAAAAACTGTATCAGAAACAACAGGACACAGTGGCTGAGTGCTCGGGAGGCCGCTTCCAGGGATCATTGATCGGATAGTGAAGTGATAGCTGTGATCGGGTGGCGGAGGAAGGATGCTAATGTGTGCCGTAGAGAGGAGAAAAAGGGGCTGAGGAATGTCAGTCATCTCACGTTTAAATGCAGGCCTGCACAAACTGCCAGCCAGCCATCTATGACAGGTCTGTTGGAGTAAGAGCTCCTGAGACTGACAGTTAATCAGCAATAACAGGACATCCACTGAACAAAGCCAAGTCTGCCTTTGGAACAGAGGGAAGAGATGCTATTTTAATTTTAATTGGCAAATATAATAATAATAATAATTAAAAATATTTATAATAATAATAATAATAATAATAATAATAATACATGGTGTCAGGTGTAGGAACAATTGTCAATCATTGGGTCGTACCCCAGTCTATAATGGACTGACTGGCTTTTAAGATGACATCACTGATTCTGCTCATCTCTTAAATATCCAATACATCCTTTTAGAGGGAAAAAAAAATTGAAATCTGTATGTCTTGGCCTTGCAATTTTAGCACAAAACTTCTTATGGAAGCAAAAGCAAAGCATGGATCATGTTTATCCTGGAGTTCTGGATCCTCTGTCGCTGAAAATGCCTTACAACATAAGTGCTGTATTGATTTTGTCCCGTTTATTATTTCACGTTTTTGAAAAATCATGATAAAGGATTCAATCGTCCAGAACTAATGGTCAAAAAAAAAAAAAAACATAGATAAATAAATGGAACAAGCCAAGCATTTTTACTATTTTAGGCTTAAGTAGAGTAAGGGAGAATGTAATATTATCAGCATTGCAGTTGGAAACTAACTGCTCGCCGGCAGCGGCAACAAAAAAAAAAACGCAGCTAGACGACGGATTTTTTTAGTGATTTTGCTGTAAACAGGAACAAACCGCTAACATATTTTTTTCACTATAATTCTTTTACAATAGGCAAATGTCTGATGTCTAGAGAAAACAGCACATTTAATCACTTTCTGATTATCACTATCATTAATGTTACCATTGAGGCAGTTTAGGTCAAAATTATGCTCATTTCCATCCAAAACCTAAAGTGGTATTACACGGAGCATTTGAGTCAAACCGGGACGTTTGCTTGTGTAAGAATAACAGAATACAGCAAACATGTGGAAGTGGCTTGGGGTGAGGTCAGGGCTGTACAGGGGATGTGGCAGTAATTCCCAGCCGAGTTCCTGTAATGAAACATTGTGCACAGTTTCCACAGACAGATGCGTCTCTACCGTAAGTTGGCAGAAGTTCACGGGAGCGGCTGCTGTGGGATCCGAGCTGATCCGGTCGGGATCGTCATTCACGACGCACTACCTTATTTAAAACGATTCAAATGCTCTACTGCAACTAAAGAGTCTCACCACCGTACTGTGCTTGAGGTCTTCTGTAAATATCAATTGGTTTAACGCTTTCATTCATAAAAAATAACTTGAACGCTTTGACTTGAACGTTCTCTCATATTAGTATCTTCTGAAAGCCCCTACTATTAATATTACACTTTTTTGTCGAGAAAACTTTAACAATTATTGCAGGTCATGCAGCTTCTATGGAACATAAAAGCATTGTTCATCAGACGAGAGCATGTGAGATTCGAGGAAGGGGTGGGGCTTCCAGGTGGAGCTGTAATATTGGGGAGCTCAAAGCACCTGGATGAAGCTTATAAAAGCACATCCTCTATCCCTTTTCCATCAAATTGGAGCAGTTGCTAGTTCATGTCTGGTCCTAGTGCTGTTTCAATGGAGAACCTCCTAAGAACTGGCTTTGTTCCATGATCTAGAGAGTCACGTTATTACGTCACTGTATATGTCTGGGTCTGTCTATGCTTTCCCAGCAATGCTAAAGGCAAGGCTAGTGGCAATGCTAGTGGCAAAAAACAACAACAACAACAACGGTGAAGTTCTGCTGGCTTTGCCAGTCTATGTTGAGATCAAAACTTCATTACTAGAAAGCATTTGAGCTGGCCATTGCATTTGAGGTCATTTTTAAAGATGGCGATCACAAACTTTTAGTTTCTTGTGATAATCCCACCCCCCAAGCCACTGATGTAAATGTTCTAGCCAAGCAAATTGTTGGTGTCACCATGGAACCGCTGTTTTTTGTTTTTTTTTTCTGCCTGAGGCTTTGGCTGTCCGAAAACAAAGAACTGGTTCGAAATTGGCCACCGGCTCTGAACTAGCTCCGGAACTGCCTTGGTGGAAAACGGGTTTTAGATTGCAGAATTGTGGTCTAATCAGGTAGTTAGCTGGAGGCTAGCACGAGCTTTTAGCTTGCCCTACAAATTGATTCAGTGTAGACATTGCTATTTTTATGATTTGTAATAGGGTTTGACTTAGTAGAACAACAAGCCTGTAGTCACACAGCACTTTCTGGATCATGATACTAAATCATAATTTAAGTGTTAATGAAGTGTAGTCAGGGGTCTGTGACTTTTATTTTTGGTGGCATGCTGATTTAGTGGTTAGCACTATCACTCCACTTGCACCTCCACAGTGGGAGGATTGAATCTCTCAGCTGTGGGTTTGTGTGGAGTCTGCACATCGGTTTTCCTCATGTTTGCTCAGTGGCTTTCCTCCTGGTAGTCTGGTTTCTTTCAACATTCAAAGCTACATGCTTTTTAGGCTGATTGGTGTTTCCGAATTGCCCTTAGTGCACGATTGTGTGTATGTTCCTGTGGCTTGTGATGGGTTGGCCCCCCCATGCAGGACGTACCCTTCCTTGTGCCCTGAATGATCTGAGATAGGCTCTAGGCCCTCTGCGACCCCACACAGATCAAGCGGTATAGACAATAGATCGACGCGTTTATGTTTTTTTTTTTTTTACTGTATTTGACTGGTCACTTGAAACGAAAATGTTTCCTCCAAACTTTAAATACAGGAAAATAGGCCTGTAAATAATGTGAACTAGAACCTGATAATAATTTGAAAACAAAATGTATTCTGTGAGTGGAGAATTAGAAATGAAACAGTGGACACCATGGCTTTAATAACCAGGCAAATATTATTGCGATTTCATAAAGCTTTCAATCATTTGCATTTTCACAGGAATTAATTATACGTTTCACAGGCATTTGCATCTTTGAAGGGAACATCTTTCAAATTCACTGAGCAGGGGAATAAATTTGATGTAAAGAATGTGGCTTTACCGTTCCCTAATTGCGATGTTTAATGAAATCCGAGGCTTTGCATCCTGATGCACCTATTATACTATTCATTAGTCACTATAGGCTTCTAACCATGCAGCAAATTTGCAAGAGTCCTTCCCTGGCTTCATTTGTTTTTACTGGATTCATTTTCGGTAATCATACACGGCTATATTAAGCCGCAACACATAGTAACAGAGCCTGAGTCCATTTTCCACTCCTTCATGGGATGTGTATAATTGATTGGCTAAGTAAGTTAAAAGAAGGACATTGTCAGAAAGCCAATAAACTTCACTCTTCAGCAGCTTCTGAGAGGTTAATTACTATCAATTTCACCATAAAAAAAACAAAAAAAACATGAAAATCACCGAAGTCATGCCTTGCCACAAATTGCTGGTTGCGAGACGTCGATGAAATAATGTAATGAAAGCTCGGGAGGACTCACCGCAACCCGGTCCTC
Source organism: Heterobranchus longifilis (assembly GCA_028570985.1). Lineage (NCBI taxonomy): Eukaryota > Metazoa > Chordata > Actinopteri > Siluriformes > Clariidae > Heterobranchus > Heterobranchus longifilis. Next base: position 6,319,042 of record JAOVVB010000049.1, read on the forward strand.
GTTCCTGTACTCCTTCCACACACTCCCGCTGTCGCTGTAGAGAAGCGTGTAACTGCTGATCCAGTCATGGCTGCCATGGCGGCCCTGTGTGGCTACACCCGTCACCTCCATGCGTGCCCTGAGGTCCAACTGCAGCCACGGTGACCTGTCTGTTAACTGCGGGCTCCACCCACCACCTCCTGACAAGAGGAATTCGAAAGAAATATAATTTATACAAGAAGTAGTGAAGTGATATGTTTGGTGATTGTGATTATCTGGTGTTCACATACTTTTGGCCTGACTGCGTATCAAACTGGAAGAAAAAGTATTTTGGGAAGAAGAAGTCTTTCACTGAAAAATTTTCACCTGAATGTCGTAAGGATTTGTTAGAAAATGGACGCTGCTAGCTGCTTGCCTCTACTATCCCGAGTCAATATCTTTAATGTAAGCAATTCTTAAATTGCAACAAAAGTTTCTATTAAAAAAAAGGTTCGAGATGGGTTTTACACATACCATACCTCTTTATTAATTACTTAATAAATTGGCATTAATAAAAATAAAAAAAATTAACAATTGTTTGTTTTGCATAATATTTTGCCGTAGCTATTAACTTGTTCACCACTAGAGGGGGCATTTAAAGTTCAGGGCTCGTATTTCACAACACTCGTAAATCAAAGCAAATTTTCCCATAAGAAATAATGGAAACCCAAATTATTCGTTCCACAGCCCAAAAAAAATAAATACATAAAAAGAATTAATACAAAATATAAAGTAAAAATAAAACAAATTAACTTGCACTTTACCTTTAAAAAAAGTAAAAAATAAATCCCGACAGATAAGTGTTTCCATTTATGAGCGCAGGCACTCTGTGTGTGTGTGTGTGTGTGTGTATGTGTGTGAAGAGGAGGAGGAACCATCACACAGAGATGGGAATCGAGCCTGGCCGGGAATCGAACCCGGGCATTGAAGGTGCAAGGCGACAGTGCTAACCAATACACCCGCCCGTATTTTGTTATTATTAATTAAAAATGATTATTGATTATTTAATAATGGATCATAAATTGTGGGAACTTTGCAACCCTAACATAAACACTTTTGTCACTAAAAAAATGAATTCCTAAGTCAAAACTATTACAAATAACGTCTATTTATACACCAAAATGTTCTCCCTTTCTCTTCCTGCTGTGCCATGGGTTTTTTTTTCTCCATCATTGTTTTCTGCCTTCAAAAATCGAGCTGTGCAATTCCTTGCCTTCGATTACATCCTGTGTAGGCAGTATTCATTTATTTATTTATTTGTTTTTATTTTTTTTTTTACATGTTGAATACAGTGTGGATGGGAAGCGCTCAGATTTAGCAAGAGTGTGAGCAAGACTGGCAATAAAGTAGGAACTGCGGTAACCAGAATGTTGTAGGGTGGACTCTTAAAGGAGACTCTCAGGGACTGCTGATCAGCCAGGCCTCCACACAGTTCATCCTAGAATAGCAGCACGTCATCAAGGGACGGTCGGGACATTTCAACGAGCTTACTCATATTAAATGAGGGACAGATGGTTAGAAAAAAACGGTAACAGTGTTGTTGTCACCATGAATAGACAGTAGAGTCCACCTCCACTTCCTGTTTCTTTCTTTTATGATTCTTGGTCTGAGCCAGTAGCGATATGAACTGCACTGCTTGATTCATTCATTTGGGTTAAATGCATAAAAATCTTAACCACATTGTGAAAAAAAAAAAAAACTAAACGCTGCATTCTGATGTTAGCGAGTCTTCCCAAAACGATGCCCTCATGCCCTCTGGAGTGTGACGGAACACACCAGAATGGTTCATTACTTAGCTGCTGCGGGCTGAGAGTCAATACTATAGGAAGAGATGAGAGATGAATATCGCGCCGGAGATCTCCGGCACGCAGGGAGTAACATTTACACAGCCTCCTCGCCTCCCTCCGGGAGGAAAAATGTTCTGTTTGCGAGGAGCTCGCACACAGCGGAGGCTGGTGAAGGCTGAAAATAGCTTGGACACTGCAGCCAGAGTAATTACTCAGTTGAAGATGGGGGGGGAAAGCGGAAGGTGTGATTTTCAGTTTGTTTTTCCCGAATGGCTCATCTACTGTGAGTGAAGGGCTTGTCTTTAATCGGTTCATTGGGTACAAATCGGGAAGCTTAAAAACATGCACAACAACATCCGAAAAATTGGTTTCAACAAACATTATTATTATTATTATTGTTATTCTTATAATAATCAAATAAGCCAGTTTGTTAGAAAATTGACAGATGGACTGGCAAGCCATGGAACTTTATTTTATATTCATGTACAGTAACATTGAGACTTTGCAAAGGTCTCATTATACATCTGTGCGGCATTCATTAAAGTTGTGCATTGAAACGAGTGAAGATTTGAGTGCCGGGAATGGCATACGGTCTGGTTTACTTATAAATAATAAGGCAGTTGTATGAAATTAGCATCGATTATGGCGCAAGGAATAAATCAGCGTGGAGACACAATCATAGCCGCCAGTCCTTCATTTGCAAATCACATCCTGTTATACATACGACGCACATGAAACGGATCATAATTGAGCCATCAAATGCAAATCATTTTTCATCTAACTGGATGTAATTTAACACTCATGTTCACCGGCAATTTCTTAAAAAGCAGATGTTATAGCCAGTAATACAGAAGTAGGACCAGCTTTGGGCCATCTGTCTAAAACAATACCGAATATAACGTTTCAAAAAATGTATTACGCGAAATTCAATTTCATTTTTAGACATTCTAACGGGTCTCCAGTGTGTGTGTGTGTGTGTGTGCGTGTGTGTGTGTGTGTGTGTGTTTGTGTTGCCCCCCCAGGGTTGTTGCTCAGCTCTGTATTTTCAGAAGGAGGTGTGGCTCGGCAACAGCTCATTCACGTGGACACTGAAACAGCATTTTTGGAGAAGGAGTGAAAAAGACATTGGGGTCTAAAATGAATCTAATCTGTGGGGTATTTCTTCTGGTGCATTAACCTACACAAACGCACACATTTGGCTTTGAAGTTTGAAACCTGTGTTAACTTGTTAAAGAAACAGTAAACTATGGGACCTTTAAGTTATAATAGTTTAAGCAATAAAGCAGTCAGGGGATACGAGCAAGCTTAATTTTTTTCTTTATTATTATTATTATTATTATTATTTTGTTTTTTAAAGTTAAAGTTCAAAAACTTCGAGGAAATCCAATGAAATTCATAAACGCTTGAGCTGAGATTGAGATGTCTAAAGTGAATTGATTGCCTCATTACCAGCAATTTCTTTTTTCAAATAGCAATTCTTTTTGCGAAAAAAAACCCATCTTCAATCAGTAAGCTCCAATAACTGAAAAATATACAAAGAATAAAGTCCATTAAAACAATCATATTTGGAATGTTATGCTTAATTACAGATCTGTATTACAGCTGCATGCTGGATTCACAGCTCCAGGGCTCCGGGTTTTAATCCTGAGCTCAGGTTTGGTCTTCCTGGTGTTTAAAGTGTTCTCAAAATGTCCATGTGAGCGTCTTCTAGGTTCTGTTTTCCTAAAACCTCTCAACAACATTGCAGTAAGTCAAGGGGCCATGCTAAAACGCCCCTAGGAATGAATATGTGTGTGTGTGAGCGCATAGTGCCTAGTGCCTAGTGCTTTGTAATAGACTGGCATCCCATTACGCGTGTACACCCAATGTTCCGCCTTACTGTAGATCCAACGTTCCCGGAAAACTCCACCACAACACTGACCACGATGAAGCATTAACTGAGATGGATGAATATTATCTGTAATATTGTCATGTCTGTAAAAATGATCAGTAGAACATGTACTGGTTAGAGTAATGGCACAAATGTGTCTGGGCTTTCCATTTAAGTGCTCAGCGGAACACTAATGTTTTATATACTGTATGAGTGTTGTGAAATAGTTGTAATTATATTGCGATTGCGATCACCGCCAATGCAGCATTGTTTTTTATAGTTAGAATGACTTTGATAAAAATGAAGTTGAGATAACGTCCAAACGACCCAAACACAGCATCGCAAAAACAATCGCACAACATCTACAGTATGGTCCCTTATGTCTTTAGCACGGTTTAGAATTCCGATCGGAGATTGGGACAGACCCAACAGCTTCCCCCACACAGGGAGTGTATCTCATGTCACACACATGAGGTGCATCTTAGCTCGCAAATATATGGTGTTTGTGTAGCATCATGTCCACTTTCACAGAGAACATCTCATATATTAAGCCAGTTTTTTTACCTTTTTTGCTGCTTTGCAATTCAATATTCCAGTAAATTGTCTAAATGAGTCTCGCGGAGGCCATGGGTTTGGTATTAATACTGTTTAGAAGTCGCTTTTGTAACTACGGGTTTGGGGCCTTTATTTAACATTATTACATCGTCATGTAGTCAATGTTGTTCTGGCATCATTTCGTCAAACTAATTCAAATTTGTAAAAAAACAACCTAATGCGTGTGTAACATTGCCAAATTAGCGTCACCACAATGTTTTGACAAAAAAAATAAAATAATAATATTAAAGCTGTGCCAGGCTGAATACAGTAGTTCTTCGGCATATGAACGTCCGCCTTATGAACTTTCGTCTTTAATAACTAAAATATTGCAAGAAATTCGCCTCGGGAAGCGTAGTATTTTCGGTATACTAGTGGCCAAGTCGATCCGAACGCCGGCTAAGCTGCGTGTACATCCGGGAGCCATTTAAAACTTGTTTGCGTCATTGGAAAGCCAAGCATAGCAAGTTAACTTTTTTTTTTTTTTTATGGGGCAAGATTTAGTTAAGACATGCAAGGACGAAAATGCAAGAAGAAAAGTTTTACTTTAGTAAAATTTAATGAAGTACAAGTAAAGTTACAATTATAAAAATCTACTCAAGTAAAAGTAAAAAGTAGCTCATTAAAAATTTACTCAGAAAATTAGTAAATTTCAAAAAAGACAAGGGGATATAAATCTCCAACTAGTTGTTTTTAATTAAAGGAACACCTTTGCATAATAAACCTGTTGCCTTTCTTGTGCTTGAAATCAAAGTGGCCAGGGATTTGCTTTATAAGAATTTAATGGCATTTCGCTGTCAGCTGGGTCTGTATCACTGGTATCTGTTTTGTCCGTCTCCATCGTTCTTGTGAATTTAGCGCGTTTGTTCTCCCCGCCCACCAATCAATCGGTGCAGTGGTTTCCGGGTTGCAATTTTTTTCCTTTCTTGTTGCATTATTTTTTAAAAATATTTTTCTTTTTTTTTTTTTATGTCTCAGTAAGGAATATGATTTAAAATATAGCAAAGTACAAATCTTCAAACAAAATATGCTTAAGTAAAAGTATAATTACAGATTTTAAAAAACAATTTTAAAAAGTAGAAGTAAAAAAAAAAAACTACTAAATTACAGTAACACGAGTAAATGTAATTCGTTACTTTTCACCTCTGGCATTTACATTATTTCCTATAGAAAAATGCATTTCTGAAACAGACAGGCATAAGCGCCATAGGAGAGGAAACAAATAGCTGGAATGTCTATACAAGGAAAGCAAAAAAGCTAATAAAAAACCAGCTCTAATGTATGATGAAGTGTGGTGTGAAATATGGTAGAAAAGGTGACAGACCTTTTGTAGGTGCAGAGCATGATGGGAAAACAGAAACAGCCTTGTTGTGTGAGTGAGTGTATGTTACATGGAATTGGCGAATTTCACACCTTTGATGAATAAGGGCCGCGGCTCCAGCGTATGAAGGATGAAGCAATCCTGGGTGTGTATGTTGTGCTGACAGTGACAGCTGTGACTGTAAATGTTGCAGTTGTAAATGAAGCATCTTGTCGCAAGCATCAGATTTTTTTTTTTCAAGAGAAAACCATTCTCACAGCCTGTTAAGTTTATATTAAATAATAAAAATTAATAATTATATATTAACAACAGAAATCATTACTACATTCACCAAATGACTGATCTGATTTTTTTTATATGCGTACATATCATTATCTCGTTTTCTCCCTGGAAAAAAGGGTGAGAAGTCTTGATTCTTTTACAGCCTCAGCCACCGAGTCAGCCCTCCAGCAGATGAATCATGTTTGCCGAGCCGAACAGTTGTCCTGATTATTATAAGCTGAATGTCAAGTGTAGAGCAACGTGAACGGGCTGTTTATTCTTCCTGTTGTTGTGTCACTATTGACGAGTGGCAAAGAGAACCTGCTGTACTCTGGCAAGGTGGAGACATTTTAATCATGCAGCTCTATCTGTTGATGCTGATGCTGATGCTATTACAATTCTTACTTTGCATTCAACCTGCTGTTAAAGTGAAAAAAAATAATCAAGCGAATGTATCGTTCTTGTATTTAAGACACAGCTTTACCGTCGATTCTACTGAATGTCATGTGAAAAAATTTAAAAATGTAAAAATTTCGTTGGTTTGTTTCGTGAGTGTTTTTATTTTAGCACATGGACTTAATGCAAAATGAGTCACATCTATCAAGTTGCAGTGATTATAATAATTAAAATAAGTGGTACTTTCAACCAGTGTAGTAAAGTGTGTTGTTGCTAGAAAGAAGGCCGTTCACAAAGAGTTGAGTAAAAAATTGTGGACCGGACATCAAAAAAAAAGCTGATTCTGTAACAAATGGAAAATGTTTTCGAATACAGTGAGTAAAATAAACATCACTATTTTTCTCAATAACTATATTTCTAAAGGTGCTACTGACATTCCAGATGTTGAGAAACAACCCATGCACTCCACACATGCAAGGAAATCAAACTTCTGAGTTGTATGTGTTCAATTCTTATTTTACCCGCTATATTGGTTCTTGATTTTGTGTGTGTGTATGTGTGTGTGTATATAGAGTTTGGATGTTCTCTGTGCATTTCGTGGGTTGCCTCAGTGTACTCCGGTTTCCTCACACAGCCCAAAGACATCCAGTCTAATTTGCCTGGTGTTTTCAAATTGCCCATAGTGTGTGATTAGGTGTGTGCATGTGTGTGTGTGTGTGTGTGTGTGTGTGTGTGCTTGTGATGCACCACATGCCCTGAGTTCCCTGGGAAAAGTTCCAGCTCTGCCACCACACACACAACCCTACAAAGCGTAAGGGTTATGGATGGATGGATGGATGGATGGATGCAAATCAGGAATTTTTAATTCATTAAATGACATTTCAAAACACTAATTAAACTTGTGTGTACATCAGTTCCACATGATTGAACCATGTCACTCTGTCACCATTTGTTTCCATGAAGCCAATATAGGATTTGATTATTGAGGATCGACCCCCGGTAGGGCTCCGCTGTTCTGCAACAACCATGCTGTCGCAGCACTACTCTACTGCACAGGTCTTAATTGTGATCATTTAATTCTTTAGTTGTAGTTCCTGTCAATGCTAATGTCCTCATGAGAGCTGTGTGCGATTTAACTGATTGTGCGATTTAACTGATCTTTTATTGATAGAATTGATTGGTAAGTTTTTTTTTATTTATTTTTTTTATTCAGAAGCAATTTTCACTATTGGAACGATTTAGGTAAATGTAACGTTCTCTAAAATTGATGAATTCCTCAGTAAAAATACCTAGAGGTGAAATGTGGCTAAGTACATGTACTTTGTTACTGTACTAAAGCACATTTTTCACATGTGTACTTTACTGGATTACCTTTTTCTTTTTTTTTTACTTTTTCTCCACTACATCATAAACATCTGTATTGATGTAAACATCTGTATTTTCTTCTTAACCACAAAACCACAGCAGTGTGTAGTATTTGAAGCGGTACTGACTATTATATGTAATTGCATGATTTGCCTTCCCTCTTTGAAATGCTCAATCATGTAGCAGGTGTTTGAAAGCAACGAAAACAGAACGCTAACAGTTTACAGAGAGAGAGCGAGAGAGAGAGAGAGAGAGAGAGAAAGAGACTCTTTTGCTACAGTATGTCTTAAAGGCTACAGTAGGTTAATACTGTACCAGCTCAGTATTTGGAGGACTTCGACTTTTACCTGGTACCGTAAATCACTATTTTTACTCACGTATAGGCCTTGTGTATTTTGTCCAATCCTGAATATACGAGGCTATCTGCAAAACGCACAACCATGTTTGGAAAAAGTATTAGAAGGCTCCTATTTCTATTGATTTTATGTGTTATTGGTGTAATATAGCAACCTAATGGACTGGACTGTGGCGTAGAAAATTGGCAGACAAAAAGATAATTGCTTTTTATGAGACGTGACAGTGTTTCAATGCATATTAGACACTTTAAGTAGTTTTTGAACCTGTAAGAAATATACCTGCTTGAAACAAATTAAACAATAAGCATTAATGGCATGGAATTAAATTGAATCGAAAATGGTAACAATTTATCTGAATCGAATCGATAGTCTACCTACGATTCACAGAATACTATGTGAACTGACCACGTTCGAGCCACATAATTCAACCTACTGTATTAAATAGAAAGTTACATTTAGTGTTAACAATGACATAATTGTTTTATATAATTTAATAATTTAATCTGACCGACTACATATCAATTTCTTTTCACTGTAGTTTCTTGCCTCCTTGCCAGTAAGGAACTAGTAGTGATAGTATGATGTGGACAGGGGAAGAGAATCATTATACGTTACGAACCATCTCTTCTGTTCAGCTTGGCAAAGTTCGCAGCCCGACTTTCTGAGAAATGTGAAGAACTCTGAAAAGAGGCCGCAGGCAGTCCGGACGCTAGCGATCCATCGCAGCTATCTGTGAATGATAAGGAAGAAACGTTAGAACAACTGGCCAAGCAGAAATCTATAGCAGTCTGCTTTCAAGCGAACATGAAAACTGTTTGAGGGCACGAACTGAAAAGAAGAAAAAAAAAGAAAAAGATGGACTGTTTTACTCATACAAATATATTCTGTTTGATTCCCTATTTTGTAAGATACGCATCAGCTGGGTAAGGGTTTTAAGTCGACAAAACAGTCATACAAGAAAATGATTTGGTTTCAGGGTGAAGAAGAAAAGAAAAAAAAAAACCTACAGAAACCTCCAGATGACCATCAATGAAGCGTTTCATCTCCCTGATTGCTGGTGAGAAACTTATACCGAGTTAAAGTGTCACATCTCGTTAATTGTGACAGTTTTTATGTGATTAACATCACAGCGAGTTCTTTGCGTCAGAAGAAAATAGACAAGAGCCATCAAAGCTAGAACAAGAACAAACAGTGAAAGCTGACTCTGCAACATCAGTTCCAGCATGAGAGAACACTCTGTCTATCTGACATGCCTGTGTTGTTCGGCGTCAGGATCAATCTCTCTCGCTTCTCTTATCGCTCCTCAATTTGGATTTCTCTCACACACTCCAGAAAACTTTCCCTTCAACTGGATTCGTTTCCATGCTTATCATTCTCTGGTTTATGGGATCGGATTAATTGTTGTTTCTACATCAGAAGCTCATTGCAAAAAAAAAAAAAAAAACCTGTAAAACGTGACTTATATCTCTCGATCTGGGAGCAGCGAGGTTCCTGTTTCTTGAACCCTTGTTGTGAGATTCTTGATGCAAGGGCATTTATATTCAGGGAGGTCCTGCATCAAAGAGCATTGCTCAGTTCGCCCACGCTGACTGTATTGATCTTCACACCTGCATCTCTGCAGCTTTGCTGGCACCTCGGTACTGATATTTCATAATCAAATCCAGAAATAAATACATAAATAAATACACAAATAAATAATGAATCCAAGATAATGTGCGAGACAATGAGGAAAAACAACACCCTCTATTTTACTGTAAAATCTATTGTTCTATATATTATACTAATCAAGTAAAAATCAGGACAGCACAGCGACTTAGTGGTTAGCACTGTCTCCTTGCACCTCTAGGGTCTGAGTTTGATTCCCGCCTTTGATCTTTGTGCATGGAGTTTGCATCTTCTCCCTATGCTTGTTGGGTTTCCCCCGTGTACTTCGGCTTCCTCCCACAGTCCAAACTAATTAGCATCCCAAATTGTCTGTAGTGTGTGTGTGTGTGTGTGTTTGTGTGTGTGAGTGTACCCTGCCTCATTACCTAAATCCCCTGTGCTAGGCTCCAGGCCCCCCGGAACATCTGTATACAGGATAAAGCAGTATAGACGATGAGTGTGTGAGTGAGTGAGTATGTAAAAATCAAGATGTTTTCTGAAGGGGCGTGGCTCAACAATAACTCGTTTACATAAACACTAAAACAGCACATTTAGAGGAGGCGTAAAGAAAAAAAGGAATTTAAGGTATAAAAAAATGCATTATCTGAGAGGGATTTCAGCTGGAGCATTAACACACATACACAAACTTTTGACTGGTGAGATGTTTGTTAACTTGTTTAAGAAATAGTAAAGTAGGGGACCTTTGATGTCTAAATTAAAATTAAATTTTATTTGTCACATACACAGTTATACACAGTACGATCTGCAGTGAAATGCTTATACGACTGCCTGTGACCTTAAAATCAAGACTATCAATAAGAAATAAATTATGGAATAAAATAAGAATAAAATAGAAGAACAAAATATAAAATATAGGATATAAAAAAAATATTTTTAAAACTTAGCTGTACAAAATATAGATAATAATAATGTCTGTACAAATATGGAAAATATAGAAAAATGTGCAATGTGCAAAAGTGTGCAAAATGAAATGAATTAGAAATGTCCAGGGTGAGCGCAAATGTGCATGAATGTTCAAATGTATAATGTCCATAAACGGACCATAAATGTCTTGGGTGTGAGCAATGTCCAATGTCCAATGTCTAGAAACTCTATTAACATTTGATATTCAATTTGTTAAGATATGAATATGAGGTGGCCCACATAAAATTCCTTCATCACCTATGACTTGGCCGTTCAAGTCAAACCGGGACTTGTGATGAAATTTCCCGTGAAACCGATTAACATTCACAGAAGACTAAGACATGTACAGTACAGTGATGAGACTGTTAGCCGCAGTAAAACATTCGAATGAGGCAAATGTTTTAAAGAATCCCGGCTGAGGTGGCTCAGAGTCTACTGCAGGGGTTCCAAGCACACAAGAACAAATGGTATTCTGGGTATAAAGAGAAAACTTTCTACCATGATGGTATCCATACTGGTATGAAACACTGGGATAAGTGCATTAGTGTAGCCGGGGATTATTGTATATAAAGAAATAAAGGAGGTTTTTACTCTCATCACTGCGTCTGTTATTCCGCACAATCAAAAGTCCCGGTTTGACTTGAACACCCCTCGTAGAATGATGAAAGAAAAAGTTCCACCTCAGGCTGGTATGATATGCCCTGACGCCGATGTAAACCTTTTGTAATACAACCTGAACTACTGTCAGGGCTGCTGTTATAGAAAACGTATCAACAGCTTCTGACCAATCAGATTTGAGACTTGGACAGCGCTGTGGTGTGTAATCTAATTGACAAAATGGCTTCTATAGAAAAATGTCTCAAGTGTCAGAATAAACAGCGAGCAAGCTTCCTTCCTTTCCTTCCTTCCAGCTCTCCGCTTTCCTCAACGTCTTACTCGGGTTATTGATTTATTGGACACAACAACTGAGTTATGAGAGAGTTGTGCCAATTAACATTTAACAAATCATCCAGACAGATCCAGGCATTTATGGAGCACTTGTTTACCAGCTCGATAAAATAGACAGAGAATACGCTGAATGTAGGTGATTAATGAGCAAAGTCTGCAAAGTGGAGATAAGAGATTTCTCGTACACTGTATTTATGGCATCGCAATACTTTTATACTGCTATTATATTTATTTGATTGACAGGACATTTGGCAACACTAGAATAAAAAAATTAAAAAAAACGAGAACTGGGTAAATCTCCATTCTGACTTTTGCAGCTCCTCTTAAACAATCTGGATTCATTCATTTAAAGGGGATCTATTATGCAAAATTCACATTTTAGTCATTTTTCACATTCAAATGGGTCTCAAGTGTGTGTGTATGTGTGTGCAAACAAAGAAATGTGAGAAAAAAATGCTTTTTTTCATCTTTGTACTGACTAGGGCTTACACATGCTTATTAGATTTTCCTCCTATTGTGACCTCACATAAGAAGATCCCATTGTTGTTCAGCTCTGCTGTTCCCTGAAGGGCGTGGCTCAGCAGGAGCTCATTTACATTGACACATTGATGAGGAGTAAAATAAAGGGACTTTGAGGAATGGAAAAAGGCATTATGTGAGGCGTATTTCAGCTGGAATCTTAACACACGCTTCAGGGGAGCTGAGACATGTGGTGGTTTGTTAAAGAAACAGTAATAGTTAATTATGCATCACAAGTGCACCAGAAAACTTAAGGTATGTCTCAATCAGGAGACACATTGACCCGCTTTTTTGTTGCATTCTGAAGCAGTGTGTTAAAGAGTGATGTGAAGAAATATTTTTTAAGAAATTTGTTCAAGGGCAGCCGTACATATGTTATGATGTTTGTGAGTCACAAAGCGTTTGTAAGAGCCGATATAGTGGCTATTCTGTAAACCACACCGTCTATGAAAAAAGAATAAACAAATAAATAAATAAATGTAACAAAATAATTGGTGGAAATTGGTTTCATTGGGACTTTTTTTTAACTTTATTATTCTTTTCCCCGCAATGGCTGCTGCAGGGTTGTGAGACTGTCAGAAATTTCGATTCGGATACGGCTCGATGCCTTCCTTCCTCCTTTACTCTGAAGCCATTGTAAGTAGATGGCATTTGGTGTGTTTCAGACTCACACTGATTATGTACTACTCCAGTAATCATTTATGTCACTGGCGCTGTTCATTATTCAAACTGATCCCTAAATAATTGTCTCAGCACATCTCATTATCCCGTGTGTCAATATAACCTTTGTTCGTCTGCAGCTTCCAGCTGTGTTTCTTTTATATACTGCTTTTGATCTGTCTTTAATAAAGAAAATTGGATAAGCATCTGATTATAGCCTCGGCCTGGGATCTGACCTTGCCTCACTCCGTGCCTTATGAACTGAATGTATGTACATCCAGACAGAGAGATACAAAAGGTTTCCAGAATAATGGGATGTTGCAGACTCACTTTCATCTTTCATCGGCTGGGCAAGCAAAGTGCTTTTGCAAAAAAAAAAAAATAAATAT
>JAOVVB010000049.1:6384021-6413164 GCA_028570985.1 Heterobranchus longifilis
ATTTAAGTGTGACAAACATGCAAAAGAATAAGAAATCAGGAAGGGGGCAAATAGTTTTTCACACCACTGTATGTTTGAACAGTGTAAACTATCTCCAGTGTAAGATATGCTGTATATACAGTTGCCCTCCAAATGACTCAGCAGATTGAAAATAACATTAGAACATGTGTACAAGACGTCTCACTTTACTATAAACTGTGTTCAGCAGAACAAATGTAAGAAACATATAATTAGCAAATAAGCTAGAGGCAAAAAAAAAAAAAACAATGTTAACATTGCAACATTAAATAAAGCAACATGTTTCCTTCCCTGCCTACCACAGCTGATTTTTTTTCCCCCTCTATATGCAGCGTTTCTGTGTGGTCATGTGACTACATGTGGTTATTGTTATTGCAGCTAATTGGTCGAACGGAGTCATGTGATTATTGTTGCCACATCTGATCACACAGTCACATGGTAGAGCCACCGGCTGCATTTCTCTGGCAAAAATAAAGAATATCTTATGTATAGAATAAATGGTTAGGACAGTAACGAGTCAAGAGTAGCCGAGTGTAGCGGCGTAAGAGTAGCGTTTCTTCTTCACAAATCGACTCAAGTGAAAGGAAAAAGTATGGCGCAGTAACACTACTTATAGAAGTACATCTCTTTCAAAAAGTTACTTAAGTAAATGTAACGGATTAAATGTAACTCGTTACTACCCACCTCTGCACCCTGGACGGGTTGCCAATCCATCACAGGGCGCACACACACATACTCACACGCTCATTTACACACTACGGGCAAATTGGGAACACCAATTAGTTTAATCTGCATGTCTTTGGACTGTGGGAGGAAACTAGAGCAACCGGAGGAAACCCACCAAGCACGGGGAGAACATGCAAACTCCATGCACACAGACCTTAGACAAGAATCGAACTCAGACTCTGAACGTGCAAGGCGACAGTGATAATCCTCATCATTCATCTGACCAATTTTTCCTACTACTGCATGGATAAAATTAGATTTAATATACAGTGCAATATACTGTGCAAAACTACAGTACATTCTTTTGAAACTACAGGTACATTTTTCTACAGAAAATGAGAGATAAAAAATCATTCAGGAAGCCTGAAGAACTATTCCTCAAAATTACATTAAAGATACAAAAAGTCTGGCTCTTTGGAAGTAGAATATGAAGAAATTATGGGGGCTCAAGACTTTTACGCAGTACCCCACTTTCATCCTCAACCTCATAAGCTGTTAGTTTTTTCTTTATTGAAAGGAATTATTTGAAAAGCATACTTAATAGATAGTTTATAGATTACAGTATGTATTCATCAAAATTCAAGTCCAAGCAACTCAACCTTAACCAGCCTGGTTGGCCAGAATGAACACAGACAAACCCCATAAACTGGATCTTTATCAAATTTATCAGGCCTATATTTCAGAAGTGCATGTTTTCCTTCACAGCATCACCAGCTGCTGGACTCGAGCTTAGGCAAAAATGTTGTGTCCTTGCCATTCATTTCCTCCTAAAGGTGTGCCAGATTTACAAGCGTTCAAAGTGCTTTCAACCAAGCACAATTGATTTTCAAATTTTTAATTAGATTTGTTTACAGGAAGACAATTTGCTGTTCTGGTTTCTTGGCCAGGGCATGCTTGAAAAAAAAGAAAAAACATGCATGATCTCAAATAATAAATCAATAAAAATAGAAATAAATACACGGGTGCACAGTGACTTAGCATTAAGCATTAAGGGGGGGGGGTTTGAATCTTGTCTCTCATCTGCGTGTGGATAATCTGGTTTCTTCCCACGGTCCAAAGCCATTCTGTGTAAGTTCATTCACAATTCAAATTGCCTTTAGTGTGTGATATGGCAGGATTTTGTGATTGTTCAATGTGGTGTCCGAGCCCAACACAAACCTTTACAGGATACAAGGTATTAAAAATGAATTCTTTAATAGATAAATAGATTAATCTATCAGTCTCAGAAAATGTTCGCGTATCTGTCTGTCTGTCCAGCCAGATTCTGTCAGACAGAATTCCATGAAACTTTGCCAGTCCTTTATTATTTGCCTGAAATTAAACCTGCGCCGTAAATGAAATGTTGAGTAGAAGTGAAGTTATGAGTAGTTTTGTGCCAGATTATAAACCACAAGATTTGAGGGCGTACTGTGCATGCGTCACACTGTGGGCGCGTCTTAAATCAACTGCTGGACAGAATTTAATGAAACTTTTGCAGTACTTGGATATCTGCCTGAAGTTTAACTTGCACAATACTGTAAGTGAAATCAAACTATTGAGTAAAAGCAATGTTATGAACAGTTATGTGTCGGATTTAATAATCTACTTTAAAATCAGCTGCACCAATAGATATTAATTAGAAAAGATAAACTAAATATTTTTACTGGGATTGGTTCATTTTTTTTACCGCTGAAATAACAGCTCTGAAGTGGTATAAGTGAATTTCAACGCGCTGGATTTGTTTTAAGACGAAACTTAATCTTAATCTGATCTACAGTACTTTTTTGATTTTCTCATCTGTGTTTCACTCTCCGATTACCGAACAGGAAGTGTACTTGGCTGACGACGAAAGAAGTACAACGTACAGACAGACATGTACAGTACTTGGGCGTCATTAAAGCTGATGAGCTTATTTTATAAATATAAAACAAAGTATAAAAAAGCCGTAATTACACAAAAATAATATAGCACTAAATTGTATGGTGACGAAGTGGTTAGCACTGTCGCCTTGCACCTCGATTCTCTGTGCATGGCTTCCCTGTGCTTATTGGGTTTCCCGTGGGTACTCCGGTTTCCCCCACAGTCCAAAGACATGCAGATTATCCCCATATTGCTCGTAGTGTCTAAATAAGTGTTTGAGTTTGTGTGTGCCCTTTGATGGATTGGTACCCCAGCCTGGATGCCCCCTGCCTCATGCCCTAAGTTTCCTGGGATAGGCTCCAGGCCCCCCACGACCCTTTATACAGGATAAAGGCGGTATATGTAGGTGATGAGTGAAGACAACACGTTATTATTCATAAGATGTAGCACTCTGTTCACCACAGTTTAGTTTGAATGATACAGTACTTCTCAGCAAAGGCTTGGACGTCACTCCATAAACAACTTTTTTGGTCATGAACCGATTTGTTCATACTGTGGGGCGTTTGTGAACCGAGGCATTCGGAGGAAACTGATCTTGAGAAATGCCTGGAAACTTTAAAAACAGCTACAAGCCCTCATTCAGCTCAATCCTTTCATGGCTATGAAAACATTACCCATCATTCATCTTAACTGTAGGTTGCCTAGTTGGACAGAGCTACACTGACACGGCCACTTGACATTTTCTGGTGTTTGACTGCTTGAATTAAATCAGTCTGATGCTGTTAGATATCGATGTCTCTGTTTGGGAAAATTTGAAATCATTTAAAATCATATTGGCCATGGCAGGTAATAATCTTACAGTGGTGAGTAAGTAGAACAGATACTGATAAGAACTGCTGCTCATCCAACAAATCTTATCTGGCATGTCATTTTCTCAGCTTTCGCAACCCTGCATTTATTTAAAGATTGAGCAGCTAAGACTGTAATTGTTTTTTAACCATTTTTTTTTTTTTGTAGAAAACATTTTCTCCACTACCTACCTATTATTAAGCTTGCATTTTCCCACTGGCAGGCTGTCTTTTTCGTTTCCATTACAGTGGTTTGGCCTTTTTTTCCATTTAGTGACCGAGTGGGCAGCGTGTCCCTCGCAAAAATGTTTACCAGAAGCTTGTACTTCTTACGACTGAAGGTGTTTGTTCTACTTACAGGCATTTTATTATTATATGCTCTATTCAACAGCAAGAAACATCACACAAGCTTTGAACAATTACAATAAACAAAGAAGCCTTCGGTATTGTTTTATATCCGTCCTGGAGATGCAGAGCGTCTGAACTGTTATTGCAAACCTACTGTATAAATGTAAAGACATTACTTTAATCCAGTCGGCAGGTCATAAATAAATAAATAGCATTTTTACTGACAGTAAAAATACTGTATTGAATTAAGTCTATCTCAAATTGAAATTGAAGTCATTCTCTTCGTACAAGATTTTGTTACCTTTTATTTTTTTCCAGGAAACAAAGACACAGTTGTTCGCTTTTCTCCTGTTTTTTTTCTTTTTCACAATGAAAGTAGCACTGCATTCATGGTTAGCTTCTGATATTCAATGCTATCAACACACAAAAATACAGGAGCCCTAGAAAGCATGATCTAAAAAATATGACTAAAAGCATCCATTATCTGTGTCCTGCAATCTGAGAGCACCGGTTCTGCTCCAAAGCAACAGAAAGGCATCTTAGTACAGGAAAATATCTTGAATATAGTCAAATTCATCTGGTCATTCCTGTTTTAATGTCACAGTAATATCATGGTTTATTGAAAGACAGTGTTGCTTCTCTCTAGAAACAAATGCCAAAAATTAGCAAAATGATCTGCCAAAAGAATATTTTAAACATGATCGAATGCAAAATGATTAGAAATAATTGTTTATATAATAATTGGCATGGTGGCTTAGTGATTAGCACCGTGGTCTAACACTTCCAGCGTTTCCATATTCTTGGTGGGTTTTCTCTGGGTACTTCGGTTTCCTTCCACAGTTCAAAGACATATAGAGTGGTTGTTTCCAAATTTCCCAAAATGTGTGATTGGACTGGACTGGCACCCCAGTTCAATTCAATTCAAGTACATTCCATTCCATTTTATTTTATTTATATAGCGTTTTTAACAATTGTCGCAAAGCAGCTTTACACAATCAAGAGAAATTATGGACGTTTGCATGAAATGTGAATGTGTATGAATCAAAATGATTAGATTGTCCCTGACGAGCAAGCCGAAGGCAACGGTGGCAAGAGACAAACTCCCTGAGATGGCAATAGGAAGAAACCTTGAGAGGAACCAGACTCAGTAGGGAACCCATCTCCAGTTCTCCAGAAGCTCCAGGTCTCCTGATCAGGGTGAGTATGATCGTTACCGTATATATAATTGATAATCAATGTAATTCAATTCACCTAGTGGTGGTGTTAATATTACAATAAAAAAATCTCATTTATTCATTTTATGCATTTGTTTTGTGCAGAGGATGATTTTTTTTATAGTAACATTAACATCACCACCAGGTGAATTGAATTACATTGATTATCAATTATATGATTAACTATTTCTATGGGTGTATGTTTTTTCTGCTTTGTTTGAAACTACATTGTGGGTGAAATGCTTCTCAAAACAGAACTTTTTAAGTATTAATTGGCTAGTTTCTGTGTTGTAGACTAGCACGAACCAAAACAATGATGCCAATTGATGGCCCAGGTGTGAAGTTTGAAGGTCTGAGCGCTGTCCTGGCATTCAAACAGCGCCCTTGTTAACTGAATGTCCAGGGTCTCACACTTGAATGACTGCTACAGATGCATTTTCCAGACAAGTGTTTTTTCTTCCACAAAAGATACCTTTTCAACAAGGCTTTAAGAAATGTGTCAGTGTTGTAGCAATGCACATGTGGTAATGAGCACACGGATACAGAAATAAAAAGGATGAAAAGATCTGTTTAGTGTATGAATTGAAAAAAGCTACATTAGAAAATGCATTATATTGGCTACTTTCTTAATGTACAAATGACCTTCTCAAACTTTTTAAAAACTGCAGTCTGAAAGGAGTGACAGATACTGTACGTACAAGTGGCAATTTTGAACGAGGTTGCTAAGGACACAAAAAGCATTTCATTAATAAGGAATTCCGATGACATTCCTGTGTCCTGAAATTATCACGTGTGGCCTGGTGCACAGTTAATGAATTGTATGTCCTTGATGTAAAGCCAGGCGTTTACTCTGGTCCAATGAAATTAAACAAGCTCTGTCTTAGTCAGTGAATGTCTACTGGTTTCTACTGACTTTATGATTTCCTGCACGCTCTTTGGTCCTGCATTTATCATCATCTAATTACAATATAATCCCTGTGCTGTATTTTTGGTTCTGGCCAAACATTACATAAAGTCTTACTTACACATGGCAAGAATCGTGCCAACACAAAGTCAAATGCAATTTATAGCAACAAGAAAGTGGTCACCTTATTGCTGACGATGACACGACCATCCATGGCCAGAATGAAACACAGAATTGGCCTTGATTGCTGTGTTGGTGAGAGGGATGGCATATTTGATCTCCCATGTCAATCAGAGCAACACCAACCAATGGACAACAGTCTATCAGTTTAGCCCCCCTAGTGGAAACTTATCACCCCATCCCTATTATGTTGGATTTAAGTTAGAAAGTTAAGAATTAAGGAAATGGATTTTCTAATTTAGAGGAAATTTACATATAACTTGGTTATTAAAGAGGTCTTGAGTGAGAGAGTTTAGCCCCCCTGTGGATATACAGTAATGGGTCTCTGGACATTTAAGTTGACAGCAGATGCAGTCTCATACAGTCCATGAAATATTCAACGTTTAATGTTCATTAGGTGAATTTTTGACACATCTGAAAGAAGTTCAAGGTCACATTTCAGGATTAAAAGTCAACTACATTATTTCAATATGTCTGACATCTTTGTACTTTTCAGTCTTTTGAACGCTACTCTATTGTGTTATGTTGCATTGTGATTGTGTTTGGTTGGATTGCTTGGATACTACCATCAAGGTAGAAAGTTTTCTTAGTGTGCCGAAAACAGGATCAAACTGCCTGCTTAATGTTTGTAACGCTGGCCTCCCAGGAACTCCTTTAATAGCCCAAACATGTGGAAATAGCTTGAACTCTCAACCGAGTTCCTGTAAAGTGCAACTGGTGTTGGTAAATGATTGTGTGTACAGTTCACACAGACAGATGTTTCTCTTCTACAAAGTTGATAAAAAGTTATTAAGGATCAGATGTTTCTGGAAACAATTGCAGTGACCTCTAAGCCACCTCGGCCAGGACATGTGTCCTTTAAAACATTTGCACCTATAAAATGTTTTACTGCTCTAATATACCCATTAATGTACTGTGCTTGAAGTCTTATGTAAGTGTCAATTGGGTTTTTACGCCTTCAAATTTCATCACAAGTCTTGATGAAAGTTTGACTTGAATTCCTCTTGTAGATAAATAAAAAAATATATACCTTACAATAGATACACAGGGCAGTGAAGGAAGGACTAGAAAAGCATTGTATGGAAAACAAACAGTGCAAACAATTCTCTGTAGACTGTTGATGCTACATTATCATATGTTTTGTATTGAACAACAAGGCCCTGTTCACACCTGGCATTAACATCTGGTCTAGGCGATGTGATTGAGAGTGCACAGCTGGGAAGCATAGCTGTTCACACCTTGCATTATGAATTCTTCTCCAGTGATCACTTGTGATCCACAGGAGTGAAACTGTCATACAAAGTTATTTCCATCAGTTTTTCAGTGTATTAAATATTTTAGGCAGAAATGTTCCACATGTAGATGTACGGGCATATTCACATGTATTCAAATGAAGCTCATTAAATAAATGACAGATCAGATGACCAACAAAACTATGGAAAGCAACTAGTCTCCACTGTTGTGGCATTGTTTTTATCCGTTAGCCTAACGATTGCATATTTTCTGATGCAGGCAACTAGATGGTTTTTCATTGCTTTCTGGGAAGCACTGAGATGTTTTTCGCATTTACACTACAAATATGCTGTTGCCATACAGTATGTTTCCAAGGCCATCCCCAAATGTGGTCTGAGTGATCTTTGAGACACATTGGATCCCAATCACACCTGTATGTATCTCTGACCACTTACGATCCAATCACTCAGGACAGCTGTTAATGCCAGATGTGAACACCACCTATATAAACATGTTTGAACATGGTATAGACACTGGCTAAATCAGTTAACTCTAATGTTCAACCAGTGGTTCTTACTCTTTTTGCATAGTTTGTCTCTGTACCAATTTCAGTCATTTTTTTAGACATTCATATGGATTTCCAGAAAAAAGAAAAGAAATACACATTTCCTGCTACTGTAGTTGTCCTTTTTTCATTTTGTATTGGCTGATGCTTAAACCAAAGCCAACTGGATTTTCTCTGTAATGTGATGTCATACAGTATAAGGCAAACCTTGCTCACCCTGTTGCTCAGCTTTCCTTAGAACTTTCTGGATAGGTGTGGATCAGCAATAGTTTATATATACTGTATAGAGTCAATTATCACAATATCCTCCTCCTCATAGTTTCAGTATGTAAAAGTCAATAATGTGCTTTCCCTGTCCTAAGAAAGTGGATTCATGTGCTTAAATGTTAAATATAACTTTTGTATTTTTTCCCCTCCAAAACACAGGATATACCCTTTAAATATAAACATTATAATGGAACATGGACATTACACTGTACTGGTTATCCTCTACATTTGAATAGAGGTCTGGCAGGATAGTTTATTTTAGACCTTTCTGTTCACTCATTTCCCAAACAAGAAAGTTGTCACATCACCTTGTAACTGTAACCTTACATTGTGGCCTATAAAAGGTCCCAGCTACTGTACGTACATCCTCAGGCTACTTCTGTCACCCGAGTGGTCCAGGTGGCCCTGGTGGTCCGGCTCTCATCCATTGAACCATGCTTCCATACATAACCTTATGTTCCATTTCTTTTCCCTTTTATGTTTTGGCCAATGTTCAATTTTATGTACTTTGGACAAACATCAAGTTACAATAAGTACTATAAGTATAATTTCAGTATAATCTCATTCTAGAAACAATACACTTGTGCACTAATCAGAGAGTTAAATAATCCAATTTCTCACACTTGAGCGAGATGTGGATTTGTACTTGCCTGGACTGTCAAATAAATCTTCCTGCCACAAAGACAGAAGAACCCCAGAGCAATGTTGTAAAATTCTGCCAGTTTACTGATTAGGCCAACACCAGGGGCATGTCAGTATCTCTGTGTAGTAGATATTAAAAATCTTGGATTTTTTTTTTTTGAATTTTTTTAAACAGAATGTTTTAGAAGTAAGCATATGTGTGTGTGCCCTGAGATTGGCACTTTGTCCAGGGTGTACCCTATGTACAGTACCCTGTGCCCTAAGTCCCCTGGGATAGGCTCCAGGCCCCCTGTGACCTTGAATACAAGATCAAACAGTATAGACGGTGAGTGAGTGAGTGAGTAAGTGAGAATGTTTTAGTGTTGAAAATATTCAAAAACAAAGAAATTAGATATTTAATATGTTGAATATTTAATATTCAAGATTTTGTATGAAAATATGTGATGTTAACCGTGTTAACCGCTTTACATGTCTAATCTCTCCTATTGAAGTACAGATGCCAGTAACATACAGTATATACCATGAGATTTTTGACCATGAGTTGCCACACCACACAGGCTCAAATACACTCTTTCATTAAAGCTATAGGCAATTATAAAGTATGTGTTAGTTATTTTAAAGCTGCAAAGTTCAGAGTACAAAACTAAAGATGCAAACTTTAGAAACCAAACATCTGCTGGCCAATTAAATGATTTAGGAGGGAGTGTAAAACTCTCACTTTTTGCAGTAACCATGAGACTAAGGCTTGAAACATCAGATTTAATTTCATCTGTTAGAAGAAAACCTAATAACGTTGATTCGATATTATTACAGTTTGCTTCCTGTCAATTTTTTTTTAATCAAATGATTTTCTGTTTAGTAGCAAAACAGCATAAATTTCTTGTTCTTGTTGCTTTTGTCTAATTACTAATGAAAGGCGACACACGTTCTATAATTTAAATAGAATCTTATTACTTCCTGACATTATCAACTCAATAGTAAAAACAACCACAGACATTATTCAGTGTGGATGTACAAGAAATAGATGCTTCTCTTGCTGATCTGTCAGCATAAACAACATGAAAGCATGGATCCATCTGGCCTTGTATCAGCAGTTCAGACTGGTGGTGGTGTATAGGTGTGGGGAGATTTTTTTGGCCATGCTTGGGCTCATTGGTTCCAACTGAGAATTGTTTAAATGCCACATCCCACCTGAGTTTTGTTGCTGGCCATATCCATCACTTTGGTCTATATAGACCAAAATCTCTAAGGAAAATTCCCCGGACCTTGTTGAATCAATGTCATGAAGCAGTAAGGCAGGTCTAAAGTAAACATGGGATCTAGCCCTGCACTATAGCAAGATGTATCTAATGAGGTGGCCAGTGAGTGTACTGTATATGCATTAGTATTTTTAGTACTTCCCTCACATTTTCATGAAATATATACAACCCATGCTATTATTTTTCAACAAGCAAACCTATGCTGTATATTTGTAATGCAGCCCCACCCCCCCCCCCCCCCCCCCCCCAGTGCATTATTTATCTTGAAGTGAATAATCTTTTCAGCTTCTTCTGCCTATTCAAGACACAGCCAGAGGTAGCTACACTTGGATATACCCCATGTTCAAGGCTTATACCTTGAGGTTTAAAATGCTGCCATCATCTGTGCGACTTTGAGGAAAGCATTTAAGCTTGGTTTCTTACAGCTGGTCTGTTGCATGTTAAATCCCTAATAAGGAATAGCCAAAGAGCATAATGGCTTCCTGCAGTGCAACTTACTTCCCATAATTATTACAACCAACATGTTTTAATATGCTAAAAGCAATTCATTTGTTGTATAAGACCTCCTTATGTTTATTAGTAAATACTTACCATGGGGAATGTAGAAATTATATATATATATATATATATGTTATACGATTTTATTCACCAGAGCCTTTAGGTTTAGGTTGTCCTTACAAAAAAAAAAAAAAAACACATTCATAGCAGTTTTCAATATGTAGTATTTTCCCCCAAAGATTCAGAACCAGGGAAAACAATAAGTACATCCTTCCTACTTCTTCAGTCATTAGGAGAGTAATTTCCAGCCCAGGGTTACTAAAGGGGCAACATGGTGGCATAGTGTGCACTTTGGCATTGCATCCCCAGGGTTGAGGGTTCAGAGTTGGATACTCTGGTTTCCTCCAATAGTCCAAAGATATGCAGATAAGGCGAACTGGCAGTTCCAAATTTCCAGTAGAGTGTAAGTGTGTATGTAAGTGTGTGTGCACTTGTGATGGATGTGCCCATGCTGTCCAGGGTGTCCTCTACGTAATGTAATACCCCAAGTCAGGGCTCCAGGCCTCCTGCGAGCCTGTATAAGATAAGTGGTATAAAGTATGGGTGGGTGTTATTACAAAAGTACACAAAATCAGGAACTAGGACTGCCTGTGTAAAGCAAAACCTCTGCCAGCTTGGTGCTCTGGAGCACTCAGGTATGTGCAATTAGGCAATTTGTGAACAGCAATTAGCCTGAACTGCAAGTCCTGTCTGGGAGTCAAACCCAGACCCTTGAGGTCCAAGGTGACAGTGCTAACCACAATTAATTCTTACTCAATTGATTTGATCAGGTTCATTAGTTGTCAGAAACGTGAATTGGCCTTTGCCCACATTTCTGTAGCTGTTTGATCCCAAACTGCTACAATCTCAACATCATAGGAAATCACAGGCAGATTATGAAGTAGGTCGTACCTTTATGTATGGGTTGTCACTCTTATTCAAGAAAAAATTGTAGCTAGCAAATAATTTTAAAAAAATAATTTAACATTGTCTAAAAATGAAAAAAAAAAAACAATTTCATCAACCACAAAAACATTATAGCAGTTTGTACTGTAAGTGGGTGGCTTGCAGCAGTTGGTAGGACTTTATAGGTGGTTTGTGGCTCTTCTAATTGGATGGTAGGGTTCATAATACTTGTCCAATGCTGTAACCACGGCTCTCACTTGTTTTGAAATTACTTTTTGCTTTCTGGTCTTGACACCCACTCAACCCTCACTGGTGTGTTTCAGCCCTTTGTCCAGTGACCTAAACAGCAGGTTCATAGTTGTTCGTAGCAGTCATAGGTACCCAAACCAGAGTTATTCAGGTATTTTGGCAGTTCAGTTCTTTCCACTCATACCAGAGCAGTTTCAGATGCATGTTATTTGTTTGTTAAGCCACACAGTGATTTAATGCATCATTCAAGTATAAAAACCATTTTACTTATGAGAAACAGGCGCAGATGATGACAGATGATCAGGCCGGTGATTAGTATACTGGTGATGCTGAATGCTGAGTGATTGGAACAGATGAGAGGGGAAATGAGGTTGCTGCTGAGGTTGTTATATAACCATAACCATTTTTTTAATTGTTAAAAGTTTAATGTGAAGAAATTAAGAGTGTATCTAGATTTTTGCACAATATTGTATATTATTTGTATATGGTCCGTCATAAAAAAAAATTGTAGCATGTTGTAGGGGGTTCTAGAGAAATAACTGCATTTCTCTAGAAATGCAGGTACTTCCTAGATAAATTGTTACAGTTTGTAAACAGTTCGTGACTAACAATTAAATGAGTCTGGCACCGTGGCTGAGTCATGTGTAAGACATTTTAACCTTACATGCCTTAACCATAGCTGAATTGTATATCTAATTAAGGCATGTGGCATCACAGTTGTAAGAACCAAGAATCATCAAGGATTTTAATTCAGGACAGTTCTGCATGCTCTGTGAACATTTTGGGATCTAATAATAATAATAATAATAATAATAAAGCAGTGTACTGATATATTTAAAATTCCTTTGGTTATTTCTGTCAGTTTAAAATAAGCCTATGATTATTTGTCTTCCTTTTAATGCCTATAAATAATTGAATAATTTACCATGCTGACAGCTATAGACTGTACGTTAACTTCCCGCACCTTTCTCCTGAATTACCTCCACAGCACAGCAATATATGAGTCTAATACCTGCTGTCAGTGGACTGCATTTCCCATCCTCCCTGGGGAGCTTTTCTGACTGTGATGGATCTGGCAAAAGTGAGAGGGAGTTGGAGTCTCTCTACAGGTCATATGCAAGCTAAATGTGATGGATATTCCTAGATCTGCTGACAGAGCTGCAACTCAGTCTTGCAAGGATCCGACTCCAGAGCACTGAATATGCAAAGTGTAGAACTTTGAGGAAGTGCTTATGCATTTTACATGGCAAGACACCTTAAACGTGAATGAATGAATGAAGAATGATAGCAAGGACTTCAAAGTCTGATGCACTGAGCTGATTTAACAGCTTAAAAGATGCTCTTTTTGAAATTGAAATCTTATTATGGGCTTTATTATTATTATTATTATTATTATTATTATTATTTTTAGTCAGAGACTAATGGTCCTGATAAACAGTATAAATTATTGTCTCTTAGTTTTTTAAGTTGATGTGCCACAAGCAGAACTCCAGAAATTAAATGAAGGAAATTTGATTATTTTGAGTTTGGACTGCTTAGTGATTGAGTGCTTGCTTTAATGTACTTTCTGAAATGAAGAGGTTGACTTTCGAGTTTGTACTGTGAACCCTCCACATTACCGCTTAGGTACTTTGCTTTTTTTTTTTTGTGAAAGGAGTCTTTAATGTCAGAGCTTTGTAACAATCGTAAGGTAAAGCTACATTTTTAAGAAGTATATACTGTAGAAACAGGGACAGATGACTTTGCAGTTTTCACTTTTGTAAGTGTTTGCTTGCTTTGTAGACATTTCACTTTAATTTCATAAAGATAAAATGTAGTAGTTGTTGTTTTTTTTTTTCTTCTTCTTGTGGCCCTTTTGTGTCATACAAGGAGAATGCAACACTTTGGCTGTTAATTGAAAATAATCAGTTGTGGTGTGTTTCCAAAAGCATTTTAAAATGACACTCCGCCTCATTCATCACTCTTTTGAGTAGAGGACTTTGTAAAGGCGAAAGGCAATTTTATTTGTATAGCACATTTTTATACACACAGGCTATTCAATATGCTTCAAATAATGCGTATGAAAAAAAAAACATATTTATAGAAGATGGAATATAAAATAAGCATACAAACCTACAGTATATAAACCCACAGTGGTAGCTCAGCTTAAGGGGTTAAGGCTCTGAGTAACTAATCTGCGGTTCCAAGCCCCAGCTCAACCGGGCTACCATTGTGGGCCCTTGAGCAAGGCGTTATACCCCTATCTGCTCTACAGCCTCTACTATATTGTGTCTGAACCTGTGTTCAGACCCCAGCCCCAAAACTGGGACATGCAAAAAAATGATTTCACTGTGCAGTAATGAGTACTGTATGTGACAAACAAAGGCTTAACTTAAACAAGTGTAATGAGGATACAGATAATTATTTCACGTTATACAAACTAGGAGAGTTGTATCAAATCAGGAGTGGGATAAAATTTCTCATGAATGAAGGCATAAAACCGATTGACATTTACAGAAGACTTAAATCACAGTACGGTGATGAGACCTGGAGGTGGGTACAATGGCTGATCAAACTGATGGATAACTTGTCACCAAGTTGCAGGAAAGACCTTTTTACCTTAGCAGTATCCAAGCACTAGTGAAACTCTGGGATAAGTGTTCTGACATTCTTGACAGTGACATTTCAAGTGTTCTGACATTCTGGACAGTCCTGGTTTGTCTTGCATGGCCCTGGTAAATAAATTTTAATCTCTGGATTAAGTAAAAGCATCCTGATAAATAAAAAAAAAAAATGGATAAAAAAATGCTTAAACCCAGTTTTAAAAATGGCTACAGTATGTTTAGGGCTTTATATATGTTTATAATATTATTAATATTATATTAATATAATGTACATTATGCTATTTACCTTTCCTGAAGTGTGTATATACTTTTCTTCTGAATCATTCACCAATGCCTGGGAGGCTTGGGAGCTCCTGGGAGGCCAGGACTGGGCTAGAGCTACTGTAAAATGCATTTGGTGACAAAACTTTATAAAACATCCCCACGCACACATTATACTGTAAGAGTAAATATTTCACACCTTTTCCGTAAAAAAAAAAAAGTAATTGTCAGAATCCGAACTGTAATAAGCTCATGTTATAGTTGTGATAACCATTTTTATGACGTAACCACACTCCATATCAACATGTCCATGATGCATATCAGGGAAATTACCTACAGTATCGCATAGAACATTTTATCTGGAGGAAAAAAAACACATTTACTCAAGGATCTGATAATGAAAAGTGAGAATTGTGTATATAGCTTTGCTGTTCAGAGGTTACTTTAAAAAATGTTACTTTAAAATGAAATTCTTAATCAAACCAGTCTCATAGCAAAGCTCAGACTGGAGAAAAAACAGAAGATTCATCTGGATGGGGATTCAGGACTAACCCATGAGAGTCATGCCACTGTAACGGAGCATGACTTCTTCTTGCATTATTTTCACTACAACAGAATAAACAAAATAGTGTTTGAAATTTCACTTAATCTTTGTAACTTACCATTAATTAATTTCAGTACTTTACTAGGAATCACGTGATTATCCAAAATATGTGACCAGAGGTGGAAAATATATTTACTAAGTGTATTTACTTCCTTACTGACCTTAACTACATATTTCATTTGTACTTTAGTTGAGTAGTTTTATTACTGGATTTACTTTTACTCCACAACATTCTACATCAAATATCTGTATTTTCTACTCCACTACATTTCAGCATGGCATTGCATTACATAACCACATTGGTGTGTAGCATTTAAATTGGTAATATAAAATGCTAACTGCTGAGTATTTTATGTAATTGTATGATTTGCTTTCCTTCTGTGAAACCTTTAATAATGTAGCAGGTTTTTGAAATCAGGTTTTTGAAATCATAACTGCAACGATTAGAACAGCATGGCTGCAACAGTGCGTGGTCCAACTGTTTGGACCCAGAGAGAGAGACAGACGTGTGGGGTGGCTAAACCTAACCCTAACCGCGCTCTCGCTTGTGCAACATTGATTAAATATAGTCTTCAGTGAGTTACATGTCGTTACCTGGACAGCTTTCAAACGTTTAATTTCACTACCGAGAATTGAACACAACTAATGTTTGAACACAAATGCATTAATAACCATATAAACAGTATAAAAAAAATGAAAATATTGCAAAATAAATATGTTTGCGTATGAAAGTTTACTCTGTTCCCTCATGCTGTCTGCGCATACTGGCAGAGTGTACACTCTAAATTAGATTGCATTGATCTGATCACGTAACGCTCGTCTGGCGATGGACATTAAGCAAACACCACACGGTTGAAAGTTTTTCAACTGTCTTGAAAAAGCAAGCTGGAAGTGCTTAAAGAAGATTTATTAACGCTCACTGTACTCAGGCAGGGGCGTATGGACCTAGCAGTAGAATGCATGATTACAGTTTTAATTATCACAGCTAGGGTAAGGAGAGATAGTAATTGTATGCTAACCGCTAATTAAGCTAACCACTTAAATAAGTACCTGACATTTTCAAACACACTAGGGCATGTCTCGCTGATTAAAGCTGTCACAGGATGATCAGAGGTAAACTGATGAAGATGGACCAAGACAAGCTCTGATTGGAAAAACTGCATTTGTATGTGTGGTAATGATGATGATGATGATGATGATGATGGTATCATTATAATCATGTCTTAATACTGGGTTACATTGTTTTACTTGATTATTTAATTATAAGCATCTATTTAACTAAACATATACAAAGGTACAGTTCACTGACTCACTGACAATTTTCTCCATTATATTGTTGCTTCATATATTGAGCTCATTATAATAACATGACACAGTGATATTTTGTGATTATAATATGGTCATATGATGATTTCGATGATATTTGGAGTCCTGTTTACAGATTGGCGGCACGGTGGCGTAGTGGCACCTGCAGATCCTGGGATCGATTCCCACCTTGGGTCTGTGTGCATGGAATTTGCATGTTCTCCTCATGTTTGGTGGGTTTCTTCTGGGTTCTCAGATTTCCTTCCACGGTACAAAAACATGCAGATTAGCCTAAATGGCATTTCCAAATTGCCTGTATTGTGTGAATGTTGACCAGAGGTCCTTCATGGTTGTACAAATAGGAGTAAACACAATGGTCACCATTGGCCTCCATGGTCCCTAGTTGGACTACAGAGGTTCCTAGATGGATGGATTTACAGATTGAGATTTAATTCAATCATCTTTAATGACAATTTCATCCAGGGTTGTAGTAAATTTGGAGACGCTGGACAAAGGACACTGGACAACGTGAGAGAATGAAGAGATCCCTGACAAGACCTCCAGCCCTTTGCATTGCAATAATTTATTTATTTATTTTTTAAACAGAAGAACTTATTTACTGATCTTTTGACAGAAGTCTTTGAACAGCTAGATATTGTTCCTGCATTACTCAGCAAAGAACCACTCAGATCTGATGTTACAAGGCAGCTACTACACAGAGCTGTTCAGCATTAGTTGCACAGGCTTGAATAAATCATTCATCAAAACTTGTGGAAAATTAACATTAGAAACTGAACCTGATATAAAAAGAGTTGACATGTGCAAGGTAACACGTCACAGTGTGTTATGCGAGAGGAAGTTCTGCCCACGTTATCCTGCATGAAAATCAGATGGTTTTGTTTTATGGGCAATAGGTGATAAATTTATAAATGGGCGTATAAGCAGAAACAGAAATGCTGCTGACAGATGTGAAAGAGATGAGAAGGGAAAAATAAAGAACAAGACGAAAATAGTTTATGTCTATCGCTTACATACAGAAAGAAAATATTGGCTCTGTTCCTAAATCTATTATAACACTAGAAACAAATTCAGAACTTTCAAGTCTGTATAAAAACTAACCTGATATAACAAGATACAACCCTGGGCAAGTATTCCCCTAAACCCTAGCTATGAACTACAAGGGGAGTTCAAAACAAATGTTGACTTTTGATTGTGCAGAATAGCGTTTATTTCTCTATATAATCCCCTGCTAGTGTTTCATTATTGCTTGGATACCATCAAGGTAGAAAGTTTTCTCAGTATGCTGGAGCCATGATCAGACGCTGGCCTCCCAGGAACTCCTTTAATGACCCAAACATGTGGAAATGGCTTGGAGTGAGGTCAGGACTGTATGGTAAATGTGGCAATAACTTATAGCTGAGTTCATGTAATGTACAAGGGGTGTTGGGGAGTGATTGTGTGTACGGTACCCACACAGATGTGTCTCTTCTGCATGTTGGCATCAAGGTATCCATCGATTATCACTGAATATTTGCAGAAAGTGGGCTCTGAGCCATCTCAGCCAGGATCAGCATTCACGGACATACGGCCTTCTAAAAAAACGTTTGCACCATTCAGATGTTTTACTGAGGCTAAGAGTCTCTTCACCAGATTGTGCTTGCTTCTGTAAATGTCAGTCGGCTTGAAGAACACTCTACCTTAAACCCTCAATGAAAGTATAAAATGTAAATAAAAGCAACATCAAAATACAGTGCATATTCTTCAGCAAAGTCGTTTAAAAAATTTACATTTTGAGTTCATGCATGTTCAGTAATAATGGCCTGGCATTAATCACTGCTTTGATGAAGCAGTAAACTATCAATCCGTCTAAAATCTATACCACTTCCCTTGTGTGGGGTCACTGAGTGATGGCTTGGGCCATTATAGGATATAAGCACACATTCACACACTCAATTATACACTACAGGCGACTTGAAAATGCCAATCAGCCCACACGGCATGTCTATCGACTGTGGGAGGAAATTAAAGTACCTGTATGAAATTAGATTTTTGTCTAAAAGTAACTGAACCAAAATTGAAAATACATTAAATTATAAGACCGTTATATAGACACATCTACATAATTATCGAAAAAATAAGCAGTTCCGTATGACAGTGAATTATTTTTCACTTTGGAGGTAATTCAGTTCATGTAAGCATAATGCTGACACACACTTCCTCTGTTAAACACCCAGCAGCCTAACTATCAAGATTCTGAGTAGCTGGGTACAAAAAAACAAACACTTTTTTTTTTGTTCTATGTGTGAATAATAAACCTGTGTAATATGAAAATAAAAATGGAGAAATTCTGACCATATAATGCTTTTAATCCAGAAAAACCTGAGCTCGCCAGTAAACTTGGTCTAAGAGAATTTTAAATCAGTTGGCCAGTGAGGATGCAGTCATGTACCACTCACCCACATTTTATCAGAAGCAGAGAAACTGGGGAAACAGAAGTCAAAAACTGTGCAGCAAAATGGAAAACTTTTTTTCTTATTCAATTATAATTTTTTTTGTTTGTTTGTTTGCATTTTCATTTAATTTCATGTACTTCATTTATCATTGCTCAATCCTTTTTTTTTTTTTAAACCAAAGCTATTCCCATATACACATCCCAAACCCCCCCACCGAGCATGGCGGGAACATGCACACTCCACACACACATGATCAGAGAAGCGGTTTGAACCCCCAACCCTGGAGGTAAAAGGCAACAGTGTTAACCACTAAGCCACTGACGAACTAATAAGATTGGAGCCCGCTATAGAAATTACAATCAAATTACACTGTAATGAAAATGCCGTCTCTGTTATTAAACCTTCTCACTGGGCTGGAAAGGTGCAAATGTGGCAGCCAGACTAAAGAAGGATTGTGGAACGCTTCACATGAAACAAAATGAAGAAGGGAAATCTTAGCATAGGATTATGGATTGATTGTTTACTGGTGTGCTAGTAGGAAGGGCTATTAAAAAGTTTCGACATTTACCCGACACTGATCCAGTAGCTTTCATTGTACGACCTGAGGCGGAACTATGCAGCAAGACAGCGCATGTTCAAATCACACATGTAGATTGCCTGGACTGTTATTTATGACACAACCAACAATGGCAGCAATGTTGTGGATTATTCTCCAATAATCATCATGCACAAGTTTTCGGGAGTTGAGTTTGTTGAAGGTCTTCCTAATCTTTCGTCGTCTTCCAGTAATGTTCTTCCGATCTTGAAGCGCACATGCCACTCAAAACACATGAACGACTCATTGCAGCATCACTGTAAACTTGCCAAATTATGTCAAACAGCTCAATCTGGCCAGTTTCAGCCAGAAATTCATGTTCGCTCCTTGTTTTAACTTGCTGATGGAATGATTGAATAGCAGATGTGGTAATGCACATGGTCAGAATAGCACCAGTTGAACAGCTCCCGGTGTACACAGGTGTCTTTTGGCACACTGACTTATGAAGACCATTGCTCCCTGACTATGTGTGCAGCCTTGTGCTGCCATCTGTTGCCGTGTTGCAAAAATTCGTCTTGAAACTTTTTGATACCACCTCTTAGTTGTAGTGGTTGTTAGATTTTGTGCTTGGACGAAACCGATGACAAAATCAAAGGAATTAAACTGATTTGGGAGAGGATTATGAGTTGTATGAAATATTCCCTCCCCCTCCTCAACCTTCTTTTTCTAACAGTGATTTAGAATAGCCAAAGCGTTAAATGCTAAAAATCCTGTTTATGTAGTATTCTTACTAGAATGTCTGCTACTTTAAAATCTTTTTGTAGTTATCATTTACAATTTCAAAAAAGTTATGTCAAGATGCTAATTAGCTGACTGATTAATTAACAGACATGCTAGTTAAACATGCTAGCTACACATACAGTATGATATACAGTATGTTGACAAGAAATGCTAGCAGTAACATTTTTTACAAAACTTGTAAACTTTTCTAAAATTCTGTGGGAAAGGGGATGAGTATCTGAAATGTTTTTAACAGTGTGCTAGCACCATGTAGAACTCTAGAATGAGTCATCTACTGATTAGGGGTGTTTGACGTCGGCAGTGATGGCCACAGTGCACCTAGCGAGGAGTAATCTTCAGTCTTTTCATGAACATTTTAAGAGCAACACTGGAATGAAGCGATTTCTTCTTGAGCATCTAGTAGATTGACAAGATGAGCGGCTGTCAGATAAGCACCGATGCAGAAGGGCTGTCAGTCAGTCTGGCGTTGACAGCGCCTGTGGCATCTGAGGGTCTCCACTGGCAGATGGTCAATGAAAACATCACATCATCTGTCATGCTGCACAACACCTGACTGGAAGTTGAATCTTAAACCAGGTGACTGACTGGGGCTTCTGGTTTCAAATAGACAAAAGTTAAAAACATGACTTGATGGATTATATCACATGTGCTGGTTAAACATGTATTTTCTATGAACCGCAACCAAGTTCAGTAAAGAAATGGAGTTCTAGCATCACTAGAAAGCTCATTGCCTTCACCTTTAGCGTTCAGATGTCTTTTATTATCACTGAATTGCCTTAGAATAGTTCAAGGCATTAAAAGTGATTAAACCTTTAAAATTGCAGCAACATTTTTTTTTTTTTTTTTTTTTTACAGAAGCATGTTTTTGCAAGATGACAAGAAGAAAAGCTGTTTTAATGCGCATTACTGTATAAGCTCAATCGACATGCAGAAAAATACCCACAGGTATGGGATTATTTAATGTCTAGGTTAAATATGTTATATACAGTATATATAATAAATACATTACTGATTCAAATTCAGTCTGAATTCACAATATATGAAGTGAAATGCTTATATGACTACTGATGACCTAAACATAAAAAAATAAATTTTTTCCATAAGAATATATGAAGTATAAATTATATATATGTTTTTTACAAATTAGAAATATAGAAAAAAAACTTTAGCTGTAAAAAGAATTTTAAATTCAAATTATGTACAAATAATAAAATAATAAAAATAAGAATATCAAAAATGGGCAAGACAATGTACAGAATGTGCAGAATAATGTGTTTGGGTATGTGAATGTACTAATCACTTAGGGCACTGATGAACAGAAACATCATTGTTGCTTTAATCTCGCCGTTACCTATAAGACAGAGAAAAATAAAATAAATGAGAAGATTTGAACAAACTTGTCCTGATTAATAGAGGGAACTCATTTTGTCTTTTGTCTTTTTTATTCTAAAGGCCACTAGCAATTATAAAAGGACATCAATGATCTAAATGCTACTTTGAAGCTACTCATCTACTATTTGGTGTTTCATCTTATTCGGGGGGAAAAAACCCACAAAAAAATTAAAAAGTGAAAGAAGAGATTCGAAGTTTTGGTATCTTCAATTGAATTCCCATTTGAAGTGCTCTACTAATCTTGCTCTCTGATGTATTGCGCGGTAGGATCCTATTCTCCTGGAGATTTGTCATAATACACGGCCTCGGGTAGATCCATTTCCTTCCTGTCGGGGGCCTTTTATCTTGATCATACCTCTCTTCTTTGCTTCATTTACATAATTGCCTGCAATGGAGGTTCTCGCCTCCCTCCTCCTTTCCTTCCCCAAACACAAATAATGTCTTATTACTTCACTACAATAACGGACTAATGTGGACAGGCAGGTGAAAAGAAGCGTACACCGCATCTTGAGAAGCTATTATACAAATAATGGTTCGGCCACCCAAAACAGCATGTGAGCCAATACCAGTGTGTGATTTCAGTCTTTTAATAAATTAATAAATATTTGCTATGTAACATTTAGCATGTCTGTAATCAGAGTACTAGATAATAGCTAGCTGGATTATTGCTGGTTCGGGTCCCAGTTTTACCATTTGCTCTCTGTGGCTTCACAAATTTCACGACATACTAATTGTACATGAACTTCATTTAAATGGCTTCATGGTGACTAAGATAAGAGCTAACAACTGCCCTACATCGAGAAACTGCTTTAAACAGGCTTTTATTCAATTCCTCGACCTCCTTTCATTAATTAGGAGTGTGAATCACCTAAGGTGGTGGCTTATAGTACTATAAGGCAAGTATGTACTGGAGAATGGATTCAACAGCATGATCACACTCATCCACTGCAGCAACAACACTGATTTTAAGACATGTCTTCATTTTTCTTTTTTTTCCCCTTTGGCCTCAGTCCCTTTACTTTTTTCAAAGATTGCTATGCAGAGTAGCACAGAAGAGCAAACCATGTTGTAAAGTGCAGCTGGTGTGCATAAAGGCTACAATTAAAACTTTCCGCTGGCCATATTTGGGTAATATACAGATAATAAGACTGATGATGATGATGATGACGCCGATCATGATCATGATGCTAAATATTTTAGGGAATAACCTTTTACAGGACTACTCATCAAAAAAGGATAAAGAAATTCTCCATTCAGATTGAATGCTTTCTGGATAATTTACATTATACGCTATTTAAATGTCTCCTCTAAAGCAAAGGTTCATAGTTAAAGTTAATTAATTAATTCCATCTATCCATTTATCCATCCAATCACTTCTTTCCATTACCACCTATCCAGTGTAGGGTAGTGGTGGCACTTGAACCTATCCCAGAGAACACATGGGACAAGGTCTGAGAGCCCATGTTGGGGTGGGCACAGACACACACTCAGTAATACATAACATGTAATTTGGAAATGCCAATCAGCCTTCAGCACATGTACTGTACCTGGATGAACCAGTGGAAAAAAACACCATATTATGCAGACAGGTTTAATGTTATGGCTGGTTTTTGGGTGGTTTCAAAATTTGTTTTCTTTTTTTTTTTTGCTTTTGTTAATGAAAATCTTGACTGGTCATGGTATGCATCAGGATATAATTGCCACTGCACAACTGTGGCATCTCTTATTCAGTCTTGATCTTGGGTTACTGTCTGTGTGAGGCTTTGCGATTTAATGAACCAGACTGGCTCGCTCTAGTTAAATAAAGCAAAAGTCAAACACAGTTACGGCATCAAACACCAAAGTCAGGATTCAAAAGGAAAGTCAGACATGCAGAAGCGGGTCAAGGCATGAATAAGGTTCAGAGATTACATAACCCACGGACTGGCAAGACTTTGTGCTTTTACAATGATGTGACATACTGTATGATGCATGAATCATGGTGTAGGCATAAAATAGATAATGAGCAAATGGATAGGATTCAGGGGATGCTGGGCTACCTGCTAAGTCATCTCTTGATATGAATAAATGTGTGATTGTTTTATTTATTTATTTATTTATTTATTTATTTAGGATAAAGTGCTTACTAAAGACGAACAAATGAATAACCCATGAAGTAACCAAAGTGAAAGGTGGCCTTCAGAGAATATACAGAACACCCACGTTTTTGTTGCCATTAGTATAACTATTGATGGTTTTCTTCTTTTTAGATTAGAATATACAAATGAAAATTCCAAAGATATCAGTGATTTGAAAGAGGCAATACAAGGGTGGACTGTTCCAGAGATAAATAGTTAGGAATCTAAAGTTGGAAAATAACTATTTCCAACATCAACATGATTGTAGTTCAATTTAAAGAAAAGTGTAAATCATTATTGGAGGTACGCCGCGGTCGACCTGGGCTTTCTGAAAAAATAGCCTTGTGCTGTTCGAAGATCTGTAGAGAAGAGCAACCCTATACCTTCTAACCCTTAAGCCCTTTAAATATTTTGTTATAAAAGGATGGGAGTCATTTTAGGCGGCACAGTGGCCTAGTGTTTGTACTGTGGCCTCACACCTTCAGGGGGTACGATTCCTGCCTCGAGTCTCCCCAAGCTTGGTGGGCTTTGTCCCATAGTCCAAATACATGCAGGTTAGGCTAATTGGCATTTCCAAAACTACCCACAGTGTGTAAATGAGTGACTGTGTGCACTTGTGCGCCCTGCGATAGATTGGCACCCCATCCAGGGTGTACTCCGCCTCCAGTCCTCTGGAAAAAGCTCCAGGCTTCCTGAGACAATGTACAGGATAAGAGGCAGAGAGAATGAGGGAGTCTGTGAGAGGGTGTCATTTTACTTCTTGTTTTTAGTTATGTCTTTGTACATGTACAGATGGACAAGTGCATTACGTAACCCTGACTGTGAATACAACAAATTTAAGGTTGCTTTTTTGCAGTATGAAAGTTTAATACTCCTACGTATGTTCTTTAACAAACCTTTTGTTTTGCTCTTTGATTAGCTTTGAAAGGAAAATTACATCAGACCACTATCTCTTCTGAGTGAATCCTGCTCCTAAATTGGAGTGTTGACTCAGTCCCTAGTCCTCTAATGAGCTTTATTTGAGCTTATAAAAGCAGCCCTTAGAATCGTGCCATGGGTTACACTGTTGGCAATGAACAAGAGAGAACAGCGCAGGTACTGGAGGTTAAGACAAGTATGAAAATATGGGTAGAGCCATGTCTTAAAAATGAAAAAAATAAATAAATCTATGGACATTGTAGTTTTATGATACCCTTTCCCAATAATAAAAAAGTCATTTAAGCCCCTGTGTATATTTAAATTGCAATGCATTCTATACTGGTATCTACAGTACAATAGTGTCAGTAACACCTCTGAGACATTCCTCAGCAGTCCAATGCATCACACATTCTCATGAATTAAGATCCATGCATACCAGTAAAGACATTTTTCATAGATGCTCCTGTGACATCAATAACCTGTGCTGCTCATAAATTCATGTTTAAGACTTTTAAACCATCCTCTAGTCCCAAGCCCCAGATGCTGAAGGTCCAAATGTCGAAAGAGTCCAGAAGCTTGTTTGTTCACATCAGCACATTTCATTTTTTTAGTGGCAGAGTGTGGATATGAGACTGGAGAGGAGTGCCAGTCATATCCCCAAAGATCACTGAAAGTTGAGTAAACAAAGGTTTTGCCATTGATGAAGAGTTTTGAGAGGACCGCTGTGTGTTGTTTTAACGCACACTGTGCTACACTATGCATGGGGTCGGACTTTAGATGTACACAGTACACTTTTCAAAACTAGTCTTTACACAGCTTGTTATTTATTTTTCCCTAAACAATTTCAAAGAAGCAAAGAACAAACAAGAAATATATACATTTCATACAAAAATGAATCAATATTTGCCCTAGTACTAGAGCTCTTCACGTTTTAATTTAAAGACATACACGCACCTCTGAAAGTACTGGAATGCCAATGTCGATTCGCTTATTTGCACTAGACTGTAAAGTTAAAATATTTGCATTAAGATGATTTATGAAATGATTATGAACTTCAGCTTTAATTTGCTAATATTTGTACTGAACTGTAGATCTATGAACTCACACCTCTCTCAAGTGATTGTAAAACTGCTCTTGATTTGGTATATATAGTTTTTATGTTGGTTAGACCAACATAAAGACCAGAGGGAAGAGAGACCAGTGAGAGAAGGAAGTCATTACAAATCTGAAAGAAGAGGGAAAATCGAGCATCGGGCATATAATAAACAGGCATGGAAAAGGTTAGCTAAGGTACAAATACTGTAACAGCAGTTGATGAAAGGGCTGTGAAGAAAAGCTCCAAAGCAAGAAGATGCAAACCCTCATCAGCAATAAGACTTTGAAAGCCAGACAAATTCTAAAACCAAGATTAACTATAAAGACCAAAGTGTGAAAAAGAAAGGCTCTGCTCATGATTCAAAATACACAAGCCCATCGGTCAGGAGGTAGTGTCATGACTTGGTCTTGCATGGCTGCTTCTGGAACAGGCTCGCTAATCTTTATTGATGATGGAACTCGTGATTGGAACAACGGAATGAATTTAAAGTCCACAGACACATTCTATCTGCCAATTCACAGAGAAATGCGTCCACTCTACCTTATCAGGGTAAAAACTGAAATGTTTTACACTGACCGATTCAATCATCAGACCTTCACCCAATTGAGCAGTATTTCACCTACTGAAGAGGAGACTAAGACAATCAACAATTGAAAGAATATGTGGTTCATGGCTGAGAAAGCTTCACGAACTGATGCGGTTATTGCATCATGCAAGGCATATGCATCAAAATATGAAGTGTCAGTTAAAGATTATTTCTACTCTTCCCATACTTTTGCTCACCAGAAAGCTGTTCTGATTTGCTTAATGCGTACTGTTTAGATATACATTTTATATCAGCAAATGAAAGCTGATATAAAAGTATAGAGTACAGTATAGCAAAAAATGAAAGCGGCCTTACCATTTTAATATTTTCAGAGTTGAATGTTCCTTAGGACTTTAATATTTTTATTGTTTTTTTTTTTTTTACTGTTTTATTGTGTTTTTTTTACTGTCTCATGTGATTGCATTTTGTATTTAATTATGTAATTATGAAAGTGTTATCATGCAGTCAGGAAAACAAAACAAGTTTAATAGTATTTTCTACAGTGTTTCTTCCATATTTCATCTATTGGTCCTAATTAGGCCCCTCTTTCTACACCCCTGTCCTGACACTGTTTGCTTATCATAAGTTGTTAAGTTAAGTGTGTTCCTCAAAGCCACAAGACTGCCTCTTATTCTTCTCTGTGGTTAGTTATAATGAGGTTTTGTATACTCATTAGTTTATAAGCTTAACAGATTCCTAATTATTCGAAGCTTTCAGTTATGATTGACAGTTGTTCTAACCAACAATGCTTGCATCAATCCATTGTCAATAGTCAAGCCATTGCACGGCACAGACACACACAAACTCAAACACATTACAGCCAATTTGGAAATTGCAATTGTCCTGTTGTGCATGTTGTTGGACTGCAGGAGGAAACCAGAGTACTCAGGAAAACCAACCAAATACAGGGAGAATATACAAATACAATGTGACCAGACCAGAGGCAAGATTTGAACCACCATCCCTGGAGGTGGGAGGCAACAGTGATAATCACTTAACCACAATTCATGGAATTTTTTATTATTATTATTATTATTATTATTATTATTATTATTGTAGGTTACCAATAATTATGGTAAGCAAGGAGTATCCTGCCAAGATTTCTAAATCTATTTCTCTAAGCTGTCAGTAATTTAATTTCCTTAGCTTTTTGATTTCACTATTATTTTTAGCATTGACGAGTGATTTATTTACTTTCACCTCTGATTAACTCCTGAAAAAAAGGCTGAGATCTTCACTCACTTGGAGAACACAGTCTTTGCCAGATCTCCTTGTCAGTCTGTATCTAGAAAGACACACCGGCTAATTCTATTTAGAACATCCAATACTGCCAGTCAAAGACCTAATCAAGTGGTTTTGCATCCTGATAACCAATCACTGTTCCATGCAGGCTTACTTGCTTGCTCTAATTATTGTTATAACTACCTTAATGTGTACATTAGACGTGTACCCATGATCGATTATTAGAGAGGCAGCTCTTGCAACACATGCTTTAATTTGTTAGCGGGGGCATGTAAAGATTATTCCACACAGAAGATAGATGTGTAGACATTGAGCATTAAAGGATCGTTCCCGTTCCAGAATTGGAGGACAATTTAAGGACCTACACCTCTGGACAATATGACCCTATCTGTTTTTATTTTTTATGTTCTGTTGATTGGGGGATTGGGAGCTAAACTAAATATTTTTACTGGGATTAATTCCAGTGTTGGGTGTAGAGTACTCGGATTACTTTTTTGACGTAACGAGTAATCTAACGCATTAGGTCCGCCATTTAAGTACCCAATTACTTATGGGGAGTGATGATGGTAGAACAATTATAAAGGTCTTGACTACAACAACATGCACAAGGAATCACAAAGGAGTTTTCATTTTCTGCAATGGAAAAATATTCAAACTAGTTACTTTTATCAGAAAGTAACGCAGTAATGTAACTGATTACTTTTTAAAGACAGTAATTTTGTAATGTAATTAGTTACTTTAAGAAGTAACGTCGACCAACACTGATTAGTTAATATTTTCACTGCTGAAAAAAACAGCGCTGAAGTGGTATGAGTGAATTTTAACACGCTGGAGGCGTTTTAAGACAAAACTTCATCTTTATCCGATCACTTTGATTTCTCATCTGTGATTCACTTTGATTCATCCAACTCAGGCATCAAATATACATATTTATTTATCTAATCTATTATTTATATATTTATTTATTTATTTTAGATGCTTTATTTGGTGTGTACTATACTAACTGGTGCAGCCCTGTAACTCATACTCAGCAACCTGAAAAGAATGAATAATTTTAAATTTTTACATGAAAAAGTCACATTAACATTTAATACTCATCAAATTTCATATAAGACTTGACATACTGTATAAATCTATCTAACCTAAACCTTTTGGCAGTCAGACATTTTTGTCTTTTCTTTTTATTTTTGTCAAATATAAAGTTTAATATATTTGTTCAAATGCATTAATCAAATAATCACAATTACACTATTGTGAGTGTGTTAAGATTATTGTAATATTTATACAGTAACTTGTAAATTATACAGTAACCATTATTTTTGGGAACAGTTAGATAATGACATAAATGTGACAAATAAATACTTATATTTTATATAAGTATATAATATAAAATATATAGTCTTATGCAAAAGTTTAGGCACCCCTTGATAAATAACAGATTTTGGTAATTTTTTTTAATTGAAAAGATGTTAACACAGTCTCTCTTGGAAATGGA
>JAOVVB010000049.1:6426325-6438210 GCA_028570985.1 Heterobranchus longifilis
TCTTTTAATGTTGGTTTAAAGGAATTTTCTGTTTAAATTTCCCGACATAGAGAAAAGACACTCACCACACCGCCACATTTGTAAAGCCAAAAGCATCGCCGTTCCTTTACTTCTCCTCACTTTTCCTCCAGTGCATCTGCTTCTTGACCGTAGAGTTCAATTAACAGAGACAGCCTTTTTCACAATCACTCACCAGTGACTTGTAATGACTCTGAGGGCAGAGGAGCGATCGATAAGTCATGTACACCTCACTCTGTGCAGCTTGGAAAAGAAAGGAGCAGAACAGCAAATGACACCCAGTGAAATTCAGTGAAGAAACGCTGTAGCGTATTACTGAATAAAAAATAAAATGAAAAATGTACTGGTAATGCTTCAGGTCTCTACAAAAGGACTCTTCAGATCACATATTTGAAAGTTTTCTCTCGAGAACTAGTTCAGAAATCTAATGTCGACAACTCGTTAAGGTAACACTAGATATGTTTACTGATTGTGTGTCTTAAGATAAACCACTGAATATGACTTATA
Organism: Heterobranchus longifilis; assembly: GCA_028570985.1. Classification (NCBI taxonomy): domain Eukaryota; kingdom Metazoa; phylum Chordata; class Actinopteri; order Siluriformes; family Clariidae; genus Heterobranchus; species Heterobranchus longifilis. Next base: position 6,426,851 of record JAOVVB010000049.1, read on the forward strand.
AGCACGTATTGTGGTAAACGCTTTATGTGCTGTTTACATCACACTGTTTCATCTCTGCATGGTAAGACTGATATAACAAATTCTTTTGGGTTGCAACCATCACACCAACCGCTTATTGATTATTTTTTTCCATGACTGCATACCACGGCTGATTCACTGCTCACTTCTACATGGCCAGACAGAATACTCTTTTCTGATTGGCTGGCAAGTATCTGTTTGTTTGTTTGTTTGTTTTTTTTTACATTACCACATCTTTAAATTTTGATTTGATGCACCTGATATTATGCAACCATGGCTGAGTGTTTCAGCTAGGCCTATATTTATGCTTATAAAAATAAGTTTTACATAAATGTAACTATCATTGTGGTTTACTGTAAGTCAAACCAGGACTAATGAATGAATGCATAAAATCGATTGAGCCCAGTACATTTTTCATGGTGCAGATGTTTTAAAAAAAGGCCACATTTTCTTAAATGGAGGCTTGGAGTCCACTGCAGTCGTTCCTGTGAGCAATCAGTGAGTGGAAGACCTGATCCTTGAAAATTCAATTCAATTCAATTCAATTTTATTTGTATGGCGCTTTTAACAATTGACATCGTCGCAAAGAAGCTTTACACAATCAAAAGAATTATTTCTTGTATGAAAGTGTATGAACCAAAATGATAAGACTGTCCCTGATGAGCAAGCCGAGGACGACGGCGACAGTGGCAAGGAAAAACTCCCTGAGATGGTAATAGGAAGAAACCTTGAGAGGAACCAGACTCAACAGGGAACCCATCCTCATTTAGGTGACAACGGATAGCTGGGATTGATCTGTATCATACTGTGTGAGACTGGAAGTTCAGTATAACAGGAGATGTGTTTAAGTTAAAATTGAGTCAAGTTCATTATTGGAGACTCAGGTAAACTGTAGGAAACTCCAGTCCTGAACTATCGAGCGACTGAAGTCACAAGTCCGCAGAGAACAGCTGTCTGCATCAGCCGAGGACAGGACCGTCTTCGTGGAAAAGTGGAACCGTCCCCAGTCACCACAGGCATCCCAGGCAGACCACACGGGGCATCCATGCGACGAAATCTCCAACCAAAAGCAGGACACCAGGACGAGTCAGACAGCTCCAGGGGGCAGAGGCGGTCTGGAACACTGGCAGCTCGGAAGATTGAAATGTAAGATTGATAATCAGCTTACAGAAGAGACGCAACTGTCTGTGGGAACTGTACACACAATCATGCACCAACACCACTTGCACATTACAACAACTGTGCAAACAGGCGTTTGCGCTGTTAAAGGAGTTCCTGGGGGGCCAAGGTTTTAGATGGGAAGCACGCAGTCCGATTGTGGGTTACTGAAAAAACTTTCTACCTTGATGGTATCCAAGCATTAGTGTAGCAGGGGATTACTGTATATAGAGAAATAAAGGGAGTTTTTGCTCAGATATCTGCTCTTTTGTGTTATTCTGCACAATCGAAAGTAACGGTATGACTAACAGACCATGCTTAAAAAAGGTAATAAATTAATTAATTAATGAAAGTGCTATTAGTAACAGATTTTCACAATAATCATTGTTAGTTTGTGAAGGCATTGCAGAACACACAGCAGATCATGACAGAGTGTGTTATCTGCCACTGCTTGTTTCTGATGTAATTATGTGGCATATGTTTATCTTCTGATGCTTGCCATAAATACTGTACCTAATATGTGACTAATAAATGACATTTGGCAGATGCTCTTATCCAGAGCGACTTACATCTTTATCTCATGATACACCTGGGCAGTGGGGGGACCTGAGGAAAATCCAGAGAAACATGAATGTACACCAAAAGTATGTGGACACCCGACAACCACACCCATTTGTGGTTCTTCCCCAAACTGTTGCCACAAAGTTGGAAGCGCACAAGTGTATGGAATGTCTCTGTCCAAAGCTCTGGATCCACTGGTTTTGTTTTAAACAGTGTGGTTTCATTACTGTATAATAATGGAGCATATTTATGTTCAAATATAAAGCAGAAATGTGTATAACAATAAGTCGATGTGTGCGAGACCGATGTTAAAGTTTGCTTGGGGAACACGATTACCTGGGACACTGAATTGAGAATTAAGCATGCGACAGTTGAGCATGTCTTTGACTGTGTACGTTTCTAAAAATCTTCACGTCTAGCACCAGAGGACTCGACGATCTCAGCTGCCGACAGATAATTTCTCAGTTTGCAGGCAAATTTGATGTCAAGTTACACACACACACACACATACACACACGCACGCATGCTCCTCTCGGACTCTTGCGATTCGGTGACTCATAAGGTCATGTGTGTCAATCAAACCCTGCTATCCTGCCTGCTGGGGCATCAGTTTCATGTGCAAAGCATATGGTTAGTTGTGTAGTGGTTAGAGCTTCATGTAGGAGAATGATTCTGGTGCTTATGGGACTGCAATTACATTCATTTCTCTCCTTCTCTCTCTCTCTCTCTCTCTCTCTCCATATACGAGCTCTGAAATGCAGTATAAGAATTTTTCTTGATTATGATTATTATTATTATTATTATTATTATTATTAAAACAATAATTTGTTGGAAACATTCAAAGATGTCAAGATTTCTTTTTTATTATATTTAATAAATTTAATTTTTTAAATAAGGTTTTTAATTTTCTTAACTGAAAATATTAACCATCAATAATAGAGTAATCATTAATAATTAATAATAAACAGACATACCATTTCCCTGCTGCTGGTCTTATTTAAACACTTCTACCAGCACAATCTATTGTTTCCCCATACACTGACTTATTTGTTGTGGCCCACCACAGCACACACACACACACACACACTCACACACACACACACACACACACACACACACACACACATATCAGCTGTGCACATGAAGCCCTATTGTATGATTGCTACCATAAGAGCTGTTGAATGCTCAAGCTAAAGTACAGAACTCAAAGTGTTTTAGAATAACAGAAATCAGTTTTGTAACAGAGAAAATGTGAAAATAAAGATGTAGGAAGGAGAAGTGGATTGTAAACTCGCGCAAAGATTGCCCAAAGTCTCCTGGGATAGGCTCCTAGCCCCCGCGACCCTGTATACAGGATAAAGCGGTATAGAAGATGAGTAAAGGAGTGAGTATAAAAGGCTGAAATATTTAGATAAACAATCACATTCCTGTAATTTTCTGTCATACTGTAAATATAGCAGAAGTCAAGTTATGCCTTTTAAACCAGACTCCCTCATTCCAAACTAATACCAGTTAAATGACATCACAACAACAGAGCAAATGGGGTCTGAATAGATATATTAGATATAGTAGCAATAGTTTAGATATATTGCAATTTCATATGTGGACACCCGGCTCCAAACACTAGGAAATTACTTTGTCACAAAGTCAAAATCACCTGAGAAAGGTTTTATTAGCTTTTAATAATGGATCAAATAAAAGCAGGTCTTGGTGACAAACCCTTTGGCTTATTGAACAGACCTGAACGTATGAGCCCACACATTGTCTCTGATATCAGTTGGCACGGCTGTCATCTTCCCTATTTAGCTGAGTTTTCTGACCTTCGCCTCATTCCCCACAACGATATGATGGACAGGCGGTCAGCAGCGGCCTGCAGCGGCTTAGATTAGAAATTGGATAGGCACTTACTGATGCTTGAGTGGAGATCAGTCAAAAACCATTTAGCCTGGAAGCCATGTCGAATGACAGGAAGTGAAAACCATGCCGTGTTCTGCCTGACATAGAAAGGTTTAAGCACACATGGTCTAAAAGCTGAGGTTTTACTCATGTCGCGAATTTTTATAATGTAATAATGATATTATGGTAAACTCATTTAAAATCCAATCAGAAACACCGACGGTGGAGGTGTGGATCGTTTCTGTTGATCTTTTATCCTCCAGTAAACAGCCTCTGAGGACAAGTGCATTTTGACATTTTGAAAGCTGATATCAGATTTTAACCTGAAAAGGTTAAGTTGATGTCCCTTTTGCTATAATACCTTGCTATAAAATCAGATCTTGACATTCACCAAGTGACACTTAGCTTGTAAGAGTATAAACACCTTTAGATGAACTGTTTTTACACTGTGTTGGTTAAACTTGCTATTTATTTAATCTTTGCAGGAAGACAGTTCAATAGTCAATCGATGAGCCAATCAATAGTTTATCGTGTATAGACAGAGTGTGTGGAAGACACACTGTAGAAACGACCGTAACACACCTATAAGCCGGCAAAATTCTCACAAAACGCAAACAAAAGCATGGCAAGTTTTAGGACAAAACTTAATCTTTATATGATCTACGTTTTTACTCACTCTCCGATGAGTAAGATTCTCAACCTTACAAAATTTAAGGTATTTCTAATTGAAGGTCTTTTAAATTTATTTCTATTTCCACTAAAATAATCTTATATTATGTAACAACATCTGCAGCAGCCTCATTTCCCCTCTTGTGTGTTCCAGTCACTTGATATTCAGTATCACATCATCTGTCATCATCTGCACCTGTTTCTCACTAGTTCATGTGGTCCATTTGATGTTGTTTTATGCTTGAAAGATTTGTAGGTCACTGTGTGGCTTAACAAACAAAAAAGTGTCACCCTGAAACTGCTCAGGTACAGGGACTGGGCTGAAATTGATGGCTAAAACACGTCCTTCAGGAAGTCTGGTGAAATATTCCCCAAGACTGCATTCAAAACACAAGACTCTCTGGTTCTTTTCATGCAAAATATAAAGAAATATTACATACTATATATACGATTGGCAAGCTAACACATATTACTGTATGCCCAAAAACGTTTCATCTGTTTTTTTCTTCATTTTGTCATAACAGAATGTCAACTTTTCTCATGTTCTTACAAAAAACAACAACCAAAAAACTTGTAGATCCTATAACATTAACTACTGTACACACCATGTCAGTGAGCCAAATACTGTCCAATGACTTAACCACTGAGCTACCCCTCACCCTCCAGGGTTCTTATCTGTTTCTGAAAATATACGTTATTTTACAGTATGTCATATCTATGTACATCAATGTATATATTATCGGTGAGAAAATATACACAGACCACTGCAAAACAATCAGTTTCTTATGTTTATTATTACAGGTGCATGTGTTGGTGGGATGAACAGATTAGTTTCTTTTTTTAGCAACCGCTTACAATATTTCTCCTAAAATCTAAATATGACTATTGTTATTTAGAGTATATATTTAAAGGAAATGGCATCGCAACACATGGAAATAACCCAAGTGCATGCAGAGCTTTAATAATTCAAATAAAACTAAATGCAAATAATGTGTTGACAAATTGTGTTAAATCAGTATTTGGTGAAATAACGCCAATGAGATCCCAATGAACCCCAATCTCATTGTCAGAGACAATGAGACAATGAGATTGTGACCAGGTGAGTGTGAGAGCTGTCAGCTGAGAAAAAGCAGTGCAAAAATATCAGCATTGTTCTTAAGTCTTTGGTTAATCTATCTGCCAAATGTACTTATCAAGCCTAGATTAAATTTACAAGGGGGTCATTTCTAATTTTACTGGAGGAATCTCACCTCTGTGGTTTTGTTTCAGTCTAGATCGGCAGTGTTGGTGTTTTCTCAGACCTCCTCTGATAAAATTACAGAAAAAACAGCCTACTGTTTTTCATCAAACTCAGCGTTCATTTGATTATTTTAGTCTAGATACACATGCCTGATTTGTCTATGCAAATTTCATCTTATCTCATCTCATTTAAAAAAAAGAAGGGCTGACACCATTTCTAGGCGACTTTAACTAGTTTTCGCTAATTATTGTCCGCCTGCACACTTTGGTCGTCTATAACCATTTTTTGTTGTTGTTGTTGTTGTTGAAAATCACAATAAATTCCTCTTCTTGAAACTTTGGACTATCACTAGCACTGGTTTGGTCTGTTTAGGAGCCATGCTGAACTTTAATATTTACAACATTTATATGTAGGAAAGTAAATTAAGCAGAAAGATAATGCTAGAATACTCAGATGCAGATGCATGATCACTTTGTGTACAAGAGACATGAGGAGTGCATTGTGTGTGCGAAGTTGTCATGTTTGCCTCACAACTGCAGGCTGATTTATGTATCGTGACAAAACCGTGGCAGTTGGAGTTACAGTGTTTTGCAAAAATCATTAAAAATTCATACTGATATAAGCAAAACAAATTTACCAAAACATTTTAGCGTTCATGTTTTTTCAGACATTTGTGACTTAAAGAAAACATGCAAGACAATATATTTCAGGATCTTATAATATCTTTCTCGAAATTTCCAAAATGTATACTGTATGCCTTATTTTGCCATCAAACTGTTCATAAAGTATTTATTCATAATTTAAAGCATACTGAATAACCACAATGCACCTTGTCACTTGAAGGAAACATTTTAACAAACAGACGTGACACTGCTTTCTAAAGACGTGGCCTTTCTCTTTTTCCACATTTTATTTTAATGAAAAACTTCCACCTAAATAAAACGAATATTCAAAGAATCTAAAGCAGATTCATTAACTACTACATCAACCTTTACCCAGTTTCAGCTCCACTGCTCTAGTTTTGTTTAATGCCCCCATTTTGACCTCTTGAAAGCTACTGTTTAAAGAAAACTATGTCTAAACTGGAGCAAGAAATTCTAGAGATCTCAAGTTCAAAAGCTCGAAAGGTGCCCTCACGTCAACGCCGAGGCTGCTCAACCCTTGCTCATGTAATTAACTTCTTGAGGTCACCCTGCTTGCGCTGACTTGTATGCACAGCTCCATGAATCTCTGGATGAATCTGGCAATATGTGCAAAACATGTGTACCTCCCCCCAGGCTAAACAACAAGCTGTTAAGAAATTCTGGACTTGTGCATGGAATATGAATTTGGTGTTTTCCACCCTCAGGCTCCAAGTCACCTTAGGAGAAGTCCTGGTCTGATCAGTTGCTGGCCAAGAAGGTGAAGAAAAAAAATAAAATAAAATAAAACAGATGGTAGTGTGTCAGTGGTAGATTCTTGTTTTTAACCAAATTTCTTATGCGTTAGTTATGGAAAAGAATATTAATTCATTTCTCATTTCATTTCATGTTTTAGTTATTTTTTTTTACTGAATCCATGTTTAACCTTGTTGAAGCAATTTGTGGGTTTTTTTTTTCTCTTTTCTTTTCTCCTCATTAATGTAAAATAGCGATTCAAAGGAAGGATCAAGGAAGATAGAAAAGGTTAAGGAACATCAGGGTGAATGTCTTTTCTATCCAAGATTAGCAGTGTATTCTGCAAGCTGCGGTATTAGATAGGGCAAGAATACAATGAAAAGTTCAAGCCTGGGTTTGAGGTCATCTTCCATTGCTGATGATCTTTATTTATTCAGATTGGCCTGTTTCTGTTCCTTTTATTGTCATTATTTTAGGATATCATTCAAAATTGAGATAAAATGCCTTTTGTTCAGTCCTCCAGGCCCCTTGATTAGGAGCCCACATTAATACTACTCTATACAATCAGCACTCATCATTCTAGGAGCAGTGACCATGAACCTGTCACAACCTCCTCATTATCTACTTGTTAACAACTCAATATGAACTAAGGCATAACAGTTAACTGTTAATTAAGGCAAGACCTTTCATTATTCCATCTGTTTAACCTAATGTTTTGACCCCTGCTTCTTTCTATCATGGCTGTTTTTTTTCTGCAGTTGCTTGTGTGCCCATGTACTTACCAAGATCAGTGTCTTGTAAAGATTTCCCAGCATATGCCAACAGTTGGTACAGTGGGCACAAACTAGACAGATGAAGATAAACATGCCCCAATCTACTTCCGATCTTCAAAACAGTCCATTTTCAATGGTCTGGTGTCCACTGTAGTCACAGATTCCTGTTTGTGGCTGACAAGAGTAAATTTTTTTTATTCCTTGATATCATGAGTCAATGTCGTAATGTGGTCTGAGATGCTTTTCTGCTCATCACCTCCTTAAAGAGCAGTTATGCAAACGAACGATAATGTTCAGTTTTAAGGGAGGGAAACACTCACACACACACACACACACACACACACACAAACACAATAGTGTCTGAATGTTCTCTCTAGTTCATTTACAGGAAAAGAGGTATATATTCACTAATCCATTTCCTGAGTTCCTAGAAATTCAGGGAAACAAAAGGGCTCAGGGGAAACAAAAGGGTTCCAGAGAATTACCATATAAGGAAAGAGAAGAAAGTGGAGCAGCCATGAATAGAGAAGCCTAGCAAATGTAAGAAGACAATAACAAAAACCTTAAAACAGTCTAACTAGTCTAGCCTTTCAGCACTCCCATCAACAAGGTGTTTCCACCTACACAAGAGCCTCTGGATTGTTGTTTTTTTTTCACACCATGCAAGGAACTCATCAGTTTCTGAAACACTCCGAACAACCCGTCTGGCACCCACGATCATGCCAAGTCGCAGACATTACATCATTCACCACTCTGATGTTTGATGTAAATAGTACCTAAAGCGTGTGACCCGTATCTGCATGATTTTATTCACTGCGCTGTCACGACGTAGCAGATTTATGTTAAAAGCGTCAGACTCTGTCGTTTTTCTTTTTTCCTTTTACCTTTATTATAAATGATTTTTACATGTAAGCCATGTTTGAAAGTAGCCAGGAGATTCTAGGTCTCTTCAGTGCCTGGTTAAGCTTGAGAGGTTAAAGCTGCTGCCAAATATGAGAGATGGATATGGGTATGTAGTGTAGATTCATCAACACTTAAAGGCAGCTCCAAAGCACAGGAGTATGAGAACAGTGAAGCTGACTACCCAGGCTCCCCTAAGGATGAAGACGCCCAAGAATCATCAAATGTTAAAGTGGTTTTGGTCTCCAATTTTTGGCTTTCACACAATTAGATAGGTGGGAGCTTGGATTTTTGTCCATTAAGAATAATGGAGGACCTGTAAGGGCTGATATTTTCTCTCAAATAATTCAGGTCAGCATTTTAAAATTGGAGCATCAGATGTTTTAATCCAGGTTAAAAACCTTCAAGTTTTCTGTCTACCATCTGAAGTTATTTTCATCATCACTGGTAAGTAACAATAATTAACTGAAATGACTTATGTGCCCAACACCTATTAAAATATGTTATTCCAATTTATAAATATAAATCTAAGAAAGTGTTTTGTCTGTACATCAGTCAGCACTCGCTCTTCCAATGATATTTGTACGTTTCATACATTGGAGGACCAAAAACCAGTTTTAGAAAAAATTGAATGAAACTTTGCCAGTCCTTAGTGCACAATTAAGCCTGCACCATGAAATAAAAAATGAAATCAAATCAAAATGTTGAGTAGAGTTGAAGTTATGAGCAGTTTAATGACAGATTATAAACTTTGGGCGCGTCTTAAACCGAACGCTGGTCAGAACTTAATGAAACTTTTGCAGTATTTAGATCTCTGCCTGAAGTTTAACCTGCACCATAAATGAAATCCAAATGTTGAGTAAAAGCGATGTTATGAACAGTTATGTGCTATATTTAATAATCTACTTTAAAATAAGCTACTAATGCGCTACTTGCTCAATGTAAACACACACCTGCACCAATAGATATTAATTAGAAAAGCTAAACTGAATATTTTTAATATTTTTACCGAATATGAATATTCATATTTTTACCGCTGAAATAACAGCGCTGAAGTGGTATAAGTGAATTTCAACGTGCTGGAGTCGTTTTAAGACAAAACTTTATCCGATCTACTTCTTTGATTTCTCGTTTGTGATTCACTCTCTGATTACCGAACAGGGAGTGTATTTGGCTGACGACGAAAGAAGTACGACTTAGTGTGCACAAGACATACTGTAAGATACCCAACTTACAAAATTGTATTTCTTTGTATTAAGTTAGACAGAGAGTTCTGCGATATATAATATACAGTATAGTATATATAATATAATAATATCACTGATTACATTAAAGCTGATCATATTATTCTTATCTTTAACCTTTTAACTATTTCTACAAGCTCTTTTTCCATCAACGCTAGTATTTTATATTATTGCTTATATTATAAATTATTATTATTTATTTTATTATATTTTTGTATAGATTTATTCCAGTCATTACCACAAAACGTACATACTGAAATGGCAGCTAGACATACACTACCGCACTAACCTTTTAAAGGAATTTGAAAGCAATAAGCCTCTCACAAGCATGTGTTATGGTAATTCTATCACAGGTAAAGCCATTCGTATAGATGCGATAAATCCATTAGAGGATTAATCAATGGTAATGCTCTTACAGAATGCATGCTTATTTGATAGTCTTGGCAATGGATATATATATATATATATATTAAAATAAATACTGTATTTGTGAGAAAGAGCCAATGAGAGACTAAGAGGAGCTCAAATTAATCTACTCTCATGCTCAGCAGATTCCTGAATCCAGTTTATCATCCATCAATCTTAAGTGCTAGGGTGACGGGAATATGCAAGCATAATACTTCTTATATATAATGCTTCTATATGAAGTCAAATCCAAATTCTCACTAGGAACACGAGAAATGTGTGAAAAAACAACTATGATGGCATCCTGTATGCATCCTATAATATAAGAATAGCTTTGTTTCTTTTGTCTGTAACTCCAACTTTCTTTGCAGAACAGAAACAGTGCTTTGTGCTTTTCACAACCAATCCTTCTCCAATCCGTCTTTCACATTTTTTTTTTCTTGTTTCTGTAAAAATAGTACTGATAGGCATGGACAACTCTCACATCTATTTCTGTAAGAAAGCAGGATTTGTGATTTGAGAGAGCAGACACACTTCACCTTGGATCACTACAGGTGAAAGATCATGCAGTATGTGAGCCTGGTCTGTGAGAAACCTTGTAGTGGGTATACAGTACAGTACATGAAAATGGGCAGCAGGAATTTTTGGTTGTTAAAATGTTGTAGTGATGTTAGCTTGGCAATGTTACAGATGTTGGGACAGTTTTGGTATTAGATTGTTTTTGAAAGTTAGAATGACTTTCATGAAATTACTTGATGGGATTCCCATACAATGATGGGATAACGCTAAACAAATGCCCAACACACCATTACAAAAACAACTTCTAAACGATATTAATACCAAACTGCTCAGCGTAAGTGGGACAACACACTGTGTGCCTACCACTGGGCGACTATAGAACATGCCATTGATGGTGGTGAATACATAACTTCTTCTTCTGCTTCTTCTTTGTCTTTCAGCTGTTCCCTTTCAGGGGTCGCCACAGTGAATCATCTGCCTCCATCTAACCCTAACCTCTGCTTCCTCTTCTCTCACACCAACTCACTTCATGTCCTCTCTCACTGCATCCATAAATCTCCTCTTTGGTCTTCCTTTAGACCTCCTGCCTGGCAGTTCCAAC
>JAOVVB010000049.1:6513466-6526373 GCA_028570985.1 Heterobranchus longifilis
CAGGGTCTGTGTGCATGGAGTTTGCATGTTCTCACCGGCCTTGGTTGGTTTCCTTACACAGTCCAAAGACATGCAGATTAAGCTAACTGGCGTTTCTTACTGTGTGAATGTTGACCAAAGGTTCTACTGTGGTCGTAAAAATGTAAATTTTACAATTTATAAATACAATGGCCCCTAATAGCATCCAAGGGTCTTGGCTGGAATGCAGAGGTTCCTAGATGGAACTGAGCAGATGCAGTGTAATAAATAAATAAAAATTTGGTAATTGATACATTATAAAATTTTAGAATAAAAATAATAAAGTAAGTGTTTGAAGTGGATATAAAAATCCTTTCACAGGATATGGGACATGTTTTATTATTATTATTATTATTATTATTTCTACCTTTTTTGAAACATAACTTATCGTGAACATAAACATCATTTACATTAGAATTCTTGTTTTGTCAGCTTTGATAGATGAAGACAAAAAAATGAAGCTGATTAAACTAGATCAAAGAGTAATGCTACATCCATTACAATAACTTTGATCTTGAATAATACAGTTAACAGAATTGTTCTGCATATTCTTCCATATTCTTCTTAATCCATATTCTTCTACTTTGGCAAATAGTCTGACTTTGTAGATTGAAGATCAATGACAAAGACACTGACAGTGAATTTTCCCCCTGCTTTCATAACACTGTATACAGAATGTATGCATGTGCAAAACATACATTGAATCGCACATTCACTTCATTATACTGTACATACCTGGTACAGTAAGGGACATCTAAAAGTTAGTCCGGTATTTTGGGTCGCCTTTGTACGTGTGTGTATTCTGCCCTCTGGAGAGAGGGAAATCTTTTCAGCAGGTCAAAGTGATTCGCTTGATATAACTGCGAGATGGCATGAGGGGAGAGTTTTCAGGAACTCATAGCAAAGGCATTTCCTCTGTGTTTTCCTCTGTCGCTTAGCCATTTATTCAAACTGCAAAGTATCTGTCTGTTGTTTACATTTGTACTTCAGTATTTCATGTATTATTACTATTGTGTGGAAGTCAGAATCCTACCGCTGACCTTTTCATGCATTCAGGTAATAAATAGTGCGGAAATGTTTATTCGGGCGGCGCAGCATCTAGCAAATGGCCGTCTGTGAAATTGTAAGCCCAAGCAATGCGAGAGATGATTTTGACCACTGAAAGTCATTCCAAAGTGAAAATAATGCATGTCAGGATTCATTGTCTGCATCACATAGCGCTCCTACTATGGCTGCTGTGAATACTAATAATACTTATTGATATCAGGGCTGGTTGCATAAATCATTTTATCAGTATACACACATCACTTGTGAATCCACAATGTTGAGTAAATTGCAAAATATTTTCTTATTATACCGTGCAAGGAAAACTGATCAAATCTCTTCATTTCTGTATGTTTAAGACAAAACACTTTTATAACTGCAGTATAAACTATTTCAGATTTCACAGTGCAAAATGATGAAACATTCAGTTTGTGATAATTAGGGGAAACATTCCTAACGTTGTCCCAAATCTCTCTCTTTTATCAGGGTCCTCCTTCATAAGGGAGGAAATCCTGTCATTCTAAGGATGACTGTTTGACTGATGGGCTTTAAACTACCATTAAAGAGATTAACACCTCTATGTGCTCTTTCTTGCACAATGTTGGACAGTCCTTTCTCATTTGGTCGTCTTTAGCATTGGATAAGAGCCAATGAACAATAAGGCCATCATAGAAACAGTGACTGTTTAACGTTTCAATGGTACTTAGATAGGACTGCACCATTGGATCGAAAATAAAAATCACTTTGTGATTATCGACACATACTGCAATTACGATGTGGCCGTTAAAACTCAGAGCATTTTATTAAACATATATAGAGCTGAGGATTTTGAGAGTATTTATTTTAATTTGATTCCATATTCCAATAGTAGTAAGATTTACCCTTTATAAAATGTTAACTTTCTTTTTGCCTGACATACCTGAAAACCCAAATACACAGTTTGAAGTCCAAGGCTTCCCCCATTAACACACACAACGGCAAGGCCTCCATATAGTATAAGCACTTTTTTTTAGGTCAAACCATCATTAACCTTTGCTGTGTTGCCGGCATGTATCTGTGCTGCTTGGGTTTTAAGGGTTTTAAACTGCACTGTTTACCTATTAAATGTACCATTTTATATTAAGACATATTTATCTAAGCTACTGTAGCACCAACTAATTCGGCAAATAATCTCATTAAAAGGATGTTTACCAATATGTATTTATTTATCACCTCAAAAGTAAAAACAAACAAAAAAAAACAAATTATAGACAAACTCTTCATAAATTGACTAGGCGTATGTTACCTGTTACAATTTACATAATAATCGCTCAGGTCCATGTCCTCATAGCCAGTGTATATTTTCGGCTTTTGTAGTTATGTTGGCACATGTACCCATGGGCATTTTATACGTAAAGTTTCCATACAAGTATTTGGATGCAGAATATGAATAATTTCTTACAGTTTAATTAGAAAAATAAAACTGTCTTTATTTTTGGTTAAAGTGAATCTGATTTATGTAGTCTTTATAGACTTTCCTGTTAACCGATTTTGATTGTCCTGATAATTATATCCATATTTTTACCATTTAAGCTTTGGAGGCTTTGTAATGCTTCTGAATGTTTCATCATTTCATTCTACTAAGTATTTTATGCTTAGATTATATATAGTAGATTGATCGTTGGCAAATACACATTAATCAGTAGTATTTGTTTCTTCTATTGCTTTGACAATATGCCATTGTCTCACATGTGTAACACTAAAATACAAACAGTCCAGTCCAGTATATACTGTACAATACAATACAGTAATAAACTTCACTTGCAACAAGTGGTTTCAAAGCACTTGCAGGCTTTTCATTCTTAAACATACCTTACACATATCTGTCCGTCTCTTGCTCTCTGAGTTCAAGAGGCTTACATTTTTTTCTAGGAAACTTGCCTATACGTTTAAGGAGTGTGCAAAGAAATAGTAAAAGCGGGTTTGTATGAGTCCTTCACACTGCTGCATTCAGGGATTTGTCTGAAGATCCTCTCATCTAAATGCCTTTCCTCGGCCAGACGGTCCCCATGGAAACCGGCGCCGTGTGCTTCTGAAGAGCTTGCTGAATCTGAGATCAGGCTTAAAGAGGACACAAGGACACTACCCTTGCATCTCAGTCATTTTGTTTTGATTAACGTATAGCTGTTATTACTTTGTAATTCAGTGTTAATGGTGATGTTGATTATTCAACTTTTGATTTTAGATGCACAACCGATAACACGGTGATTTCACCTTATTCATCTTATGACACTGTTGTCCATATAGCTGTTGCACACTTGGTCACACCACGGTATTTGAAGTTTTTCACTTTGTGCGCTGTCTGTATTAATGTCATGGACGTGTGAACGTCACGGCTACAGCTGTATGATTTAATTGATTAAATCAGTATTTTGTGGATTGATTAAATGAGTTGAGGTTAATTAATCATTCAATAATATAATCAGTGATATAAATTAATTTGATTAATGCATCAGGGTTCAATTTAGAACTGGCTCGCACTCTTTCAACTGCTTAGTAGCCAGGAACATGCGTAAAGTCTGGGGAATGTGCATGCATGTAATGCAGATAACTGCGCATACTCACTTTTTAGTATAATTACACTTTGCACATTATGCACATTCTATATAATTTATATATTTGAGGTATTTCTATTATAATTATATCTTATTGTAACTTTTGTAGATTTGTACATCTCATCCCATTTTGTTTTTATTTGACATTTTTCTTATTGCAACTGTAGTGAAATCGTTCTATTTTCCTATTCTATACTGTCTTTCATTTTAGGTCATGACCAGTCGTAAAAGCATTTCACTGCATATCACACTGTGTATTGTTGTATACGTGACAAATTAGAATTTAAATTTGGACATTTTTTCCTGAAAAAATTTTGGTTCTGGGTCTATGTTGATTTTAGGAAAAATTATAGAAGTAAACTACTAGTAAAGGAAAATCTTAACATGAACAGTGCGATATTCACAAACTGTGAAGGAGTGTGTGTACAATAATAAAAACTAATTGTACTACAGTGACAATGTACTTCTGCTTTTGACAGCTGTTGTAACGTTTCTATATTCAGCAGTACAGTGGTACCTCGGCATACGAATGCCTCGCCTTGTGAATTTTCTCTGTTTTGATTGTTTTTAATATGCAAAAATATAATTATAGTGTTGAAAATCTGTAATATTGGAAATATTTCTGGGTGGCTGGAACGGATTATCAGCATTTACATTATTTCTCATGGGAAAATGCATTTCACAATTCGAAATTTTATCTTAAGAACTTGCCTCCGGAACGGATTAAATTTGTATGCCGAGGTACCGCTATATGTGTAGAGGACTAAATCAGGCAGATGGTCAATTCCAATAGTTTTCACTGTTTCTAGTCTGCATTTTGTTTTCCTCCCCAATCAAAAAAGGTACAGAATCCATAAACAGTATAGTGTTATAGTAACAGAAGACGGAACTGCTAATCCAGACTGATCAACTGCCTAAGTTTCCTGAGCTGTTGTAGATCTATACGGACAAACTTCCTGCCAGATATGTCAATCTAATGACAATTGTCTACAATGTCTTTGTTTGCTATAGCATTAGCATTAATATTTCTGTTCACTTGATTTGAGGGACCCAAACCTGTTCCGGCATAGTCCATAAAGAAAACGGTCGGTTTGGAAGAACTCACGTGTTTTGCATTGACCTTAACCCCTTTCGAATACCAAGGCCGTGTTGTTTGGATGACGTCATACTGCTATTATAGCTCTTCATGACGATTCAAATCCATATAAAATCTCAGACCTTTTAATAATTTATCCCTGAGCAAACCTTGATCCTGCAACAAAACAGAGATTAGGCATCAACTTTAGATTAAAGCTAGACATGATTCACAAGGCTTTTGTTCCTGTTCGGGTTCAGTCAGGAACTCAAGGAATGAGCCGAGGAAACGTGCCTGGACTAGGGCAAGGATTTTTTTTCCCTTACTGTATTATTCGTGACATGTCGCGACAGAGCATTACACCGTTTGGTGCAAACATCTCTGCATTATGCAATAATAGTGGAACACGGTTTGACTGTTAAAAATTTTATACCCGAAAAGCCTGTTGTCAGCAGTTCAGAAAACTGTCAATGTTTTTCCCTGAGTATTAATAACACGATAAGTATCACAGCGTGATGTTTTGAATGTTTATTCATTTTTCAGTTGTTGAAAGAAATCTGTACCATTTTCTACCAGTAGTTGTAAACATACTGGACGATATCTTTGTGCCATTGGGTGTAGTCAGTGATGCACCAGACTGCATGCAAATTTAGATAAGTGTTTGATCTTGGTAATCATTTGGACAGAAATATGAAAAAAAAAAAAGGGAGGATTTTTATCCCCCTCAGTACTAAGCATGTACTCAGAGATAGGGTTCTAAAAACATTAGATACTGTTGACTTTCACTGCACATTAAATGTTTATATATTTTACCCCTTTAATATCCTCACAAAGAAAAAAAGCAATGGAAAGTTTTAATTGCATTTTTTTTAATTAAGTGCTCTAATTAATTTTCTAATTGAAGCAATAATACCAGCAATCTCTGTTAATTTTTAAACACAAAAACAGTCTCTTCTAAATGGTTGTTTTTAAAATATATTTACTAAATAAATAAATAAATAAAAATGCAAGATTTGCAAGATTTTATTTGACGCAACAGCAACAAATATTTGCTTTATTTCTTGTGGCATGGTATGAAGCAACAGGCATACTATTTCTAGATACATAAAGTTGATTTCTTTTTGGCATAGAAAACTGTACCAAGTGGTACAGATGGCTCAAATATTTTTCAATCAGATATAGTGGCTCTAACAAAACATTGGGCAGAACTTTAAAAGACCTTAAGCACTGGCAATTCTGCAGGATGCTGTTGTAGTTAAAGCTTGTTGTCAGCCAAATGGTACTAGCCTATATAGTTAGTTTTATGACAATATTACTAATAACACCTCATTTTCTTTTGTTTTCCATGCAGATCAGTTGAAAAGCTGCTGGTAACAGTTGAGACTAGAAGATGGGACAGGCTTCTTGACAGTGAAAGGAAATATGCAGCAGAAGAACTAAGCATGGCTGCACATCGAATTCGAGCAACAAATAACAACAATGCAATACCTCGCTGCAAGTCTGAGGGAACTCTTATTGAACTAAGCTCTGGAGTGTCAGAAGCCACCCTCTATGAGAAAGGTTTCTCTTTCATTTCTTCTTTTTTTTTTTGCTCTACTCTTCATAGAGTGACTAGAACATATCAGTAATTTCTTCATCTACATTTGTTTTGCATTTACCTAATTCACTCTGTTTTTCAGGGCCCAGCCCCAGCACTTTACGGCTGGAAACTACTGCATCAATTGAATCGGCCAGAGAAGTCATCGCCATTAAAGATTATTGTCCATCGAACTTCACCACATTAAAGTTTTGTAAAGGAGACCATCTTTATGTTCTTGACACATCTGGTGGAGAGTGGTGGTATGCCCATAATAACACAGAAATGGGATACATCCCAGCAGCCTATGTCAAGCCCGTCGCGCATGGAGAATCTTTGTCCTGTGACAGTGGTATGATTGACGGCATAGGAGACACTTCTAATGATGAAGGGTCCAAAGTGCTCGAGCAACGTGGAGAGTGGTCAGAGCAAGTTAAACCTACTGTTCCTCAAAATGGAAACCCCTTCATAAATAAGCGGATGTCTCTCAACCCATTCCTTGAAGGTGCTTTACTAACTGATCAAAACAGTATCCAGAGCTCGATGGATCGCCTCGGTTTCGATACGTCCTCCTCTCCAGACTCAAAAAACAGCAGCAGTATTAACGTCAACAAGTTTGGAAGTAATATTTGCGATACATATTGCTTGAGCCCTGGCACAGAGAAAGGTCCAGTTCTTAGAAGGAACAATCCATTTTATAGAAGCAAGCGTTGTTACAGTTTGTCCGAACTGTCCATCTTACAGTCACAGGCAGATGCACCTCCAGAGTTCTTGGGGTTTTTTGGTAGTATGAAAGCACCTTCACCCGAGCAGTTTCAGAGTAGAGAAGACTTCAAAAATGCCTGGTTAAACCACCGTAAGTTTACAAGGTCCTGCCATGACCTAGATTCAATTGGGCAAAATCCTGGATGGGGTCAAACTCAGCCATTAGAGACCAATATCGTGTGCAAACTGGACAGCTCAGGTGGCGCTGTTCAACTACCTGACACTAGTATCAGCATCTTTGTACCTGAGGGCCACGTTGCACCAGATGACACTCAGCAGATATCTTTAAAGGCCTTGCTGGACCCACCATTGGAGCTTAACAATGACAAATGTACTACTGTGAGCCCTGTGGTGGAGATCAAGCTTAGTAATATGGAAACTAAAACCACTGTGACATTAGAGATGAAAGTGTCTGTTGTAGTCAAGATGGAGAGTCGACAAACGACGGAAGTGATCTGTGTCCGCAGCGATAGCAAGGACGGACCCTACGTTCCAGTTCCTCACGTTTTTATGTATGGAGATACAGTCCAGGTAACCTTGGACAATTTAGAGCCATGCATGTATGTATCAGTCGTTGCTCAAGCCAAGGTTGTAGCCCCATACAACACAGTCTGGGAGCATGTTGTAAAGAAAGTTACACTTGGCGTATACGGCCCCAAGCATATCCATCCATCCTTTAAGACAGTTGTTGCCATGTTTGGTCATGATTGTGCCCCAAAAACATTGTTAGTAAGTGAGGCCAAAAACCAGTCACACTGTATTCCACCAGTATCCCTCCAACTCTGGGGGAAACACCAGTTTGTACTTGCCAAGCCTCAAGATCTTAAGGTTGGTCTGTTTTCCAACATCTTAAATTTTGAAGTGAAAATTACTGAACAGACCAGGGTGGTAAGGAGTTTTCAGTTGAAACTTGGTAAAGTATCGCGCCTCATCTACTTGATATCCGCTCGAGATCCGGACAACATCTCAGACTTCACTTTGCGCATTCAGGTTAAAGATGACCAGGACTGCATCCTTGCCCAGTTTTGTGTTCAAACACCACCTCCTCCACCAAAGGTTGCGCCAAGCTCGGTGCAGCGGCGCTTTTTGAAGAAAAAGGAAACGAACAAATCTGTACTGTCACCTCTTATAAGTGTCACAAAATACCCTGTGTTTCAGGACAGACCAGTCAAAAATGTCAGGTTTGCAAAGCTGCTAAAAACCGTCCTTAGACAAAGCAAGAGCCAGTATTTGCTGGAGTATGTAAAAGGGGATGTGGTGACACTTTTGAGTGACGAAAAAATCAAACTTAAAGGGCACCTTTGGACCAAGGAGTGGTACATTGCATACTATCATGGCCGAGTTGGATTGGTACATGCCAAGAACATTCTCATAATGGGAAAAGTCAAACCAGTTAATTTAAAGGGGCCTGAGCTAACCTCTACGATTCTTTTAGAACAAATTCTAGTCCCCAGCAAATGTCTGACTTACATGTATTCCTCATTGAGGACTATACTGATGGAAAACATAAATAGCTGGAGAGCATTTGCTGATGCCTTGGGCTATGTCAACCTTCCTCTGGCACACTTTTGCCGTACAGAGCCGAACAGTGAGCCGGAAAAAGTGGCCTGTGTACTCGAGAAGCTTAAAGAGGACTGCAACACAACTGAAGTGAAGCAAAAAAAGTCTTTCCAAAAGGAGCTCTTTATGGTATGTACTGATGTAGTGTTTCTTTATTATTATTATTATTATTATTATTATTTGAAGTGTAAAAGTATACTCTGTTTTTAATTAAATGTTGTGCATTGGAAATCTCAAAGCTGCTAGATCCTAGATTTTGTGTTCTCTGGTTGCACAATGTTATAGTAACACCAACTTGCAGAAAAACTTTATAGCATGTTGGTACTGCACCCTTCTGTACCACAAGGATAAATACTCAATATGCGAATAAAAAAAAGCCTTTGAGTGCCATGTCAGTACACATTGCCATAGTTATTTAGTACAGTCATATACAGTTTGGGACATGACCCATCTCTGAGGACATAGTAAATGCTACAGCTATTGTTGTTTCATCATCATTACAAAAGCATTATGAGACTTCTGTTATGCGCATCAGTTTATGAGCATACCAATAAAAGAGCAAAACTCGTCATTTTCAAGAGATGCTTGTCTTTTAGCTCATATCATCTGGTTAATGTACTCTGTAACACTGCTGTTTTTGCTGCAGTCTGCTCATGTGGTGTAATTGTTCTAAATGACCATTTTAACAAGCAAGCAAAAAGCATAAACTCTGGTTAAATGGGAACGAGATCTCATCAAATCCCCTCAGGCTAATAGATGATATCTAGAAAGCTAGCTAAAATGCAGGGTAGAAAGCAAATTTGTACAGCTGTTTCCTTGACCTGTGAAATGAATCGATCCCTAATGCAGTCTTGTTAGGCCCAACAGTGTGTGTAAATCGAATTTACAGTTAAGACAGTAAAAACATGCTTTATTTCCCTATATAATCCCTTCTACACTAATGCACTTATCCCAGTGTTTCACCAGTGTTTGGATCCCATCATGGTAGAAATTTTCATCATACTGCCTGCTTCACTTCCTTTAAATCTCCAAACATGCGGAAATGTCTTGGAGCGAGGTCAGGACTGTAGGGAGGTGTGGCAGTAACTCTCAGCCGAGTTCCTGTAATGTGCAAGTGGCATGGATAAATGATTCTGTGTACGCTTCCCACAGACATGATGCGTCTCTTCTACAAGTCGGTGACAAGTTATCCGTCGACTTTTAAAGGATTAGACCCCGAGCCACCTCAGCGGGAATCATCATTCACGGACATACAGACGTCTTTAAAATATTTACATCATTCAGTTGTTTGACTGGAGGCTAAGTGTCATCACCGTACTGTGCTTGAAGTCTTCTGTAAATGTCAATCGGTTTTATTCGCAATACATTTCGCCCAGTATAATATATAAATTTAGTTTATTTGAGGTGGCACAGAAAGTCTCGAAGCTGTGACACCAGGAATGAAAACAATCCATTCTATAAAAAAATAACCTTGCTTAATTTTTCTACTTTCTAAGCACATTCTCAGCTTATTTATATATTTGATCAAAATAACACTTTAATTAAAAAAGCAATATAAACGAGCTATGACTGCTAATTATGCAAAGATGAGAGGTGATTATTCTAAAGAAATATTTTCAGTGTACATTAATGATTAATAAATAAATTATGATAAATTAATAACCGCAACCTAACAGCTAATATTAAATGAACAGCAGAAAAAAGTTTTGCCTCAAAACTGTGCTATATAACAGTAGATACTAAATGAGTATGTGCCACTGTACTACTTAAAAAAAAAAAAAAAAAC
Source organism: Heterobranchus longifilis (assembly GCA_028570985.1). Taxonomy (NCBI): domain Eukaryota; kingdom Metazoa; phylum Chordata; class Actinopteri; order Siluriformes; family Clariidae; genus Heterobranchus; species Heterobranchus longifilis. Next base: position 6,523,885 of record JAOVVB010000049.1, read on the forward strand.
TCTCACATGGATCAGACAAGGCCCTTTTTAAGAATTCATACGCTGACGTCCATATGGAGATTTCACGGCTGACGTGTTGTGAATTTCTACACCAAAATCAAGGGAGCATCTTTAAGAATATGACCAGGCACTTGGTGATTTGTATTCTGTTCCCTATTGGTGAAAGATGGAAGGAGGCCAGGGTGTGTCTACTTGGCTAAACAGATGTTTCCTTTTTTATTGTTCACATCTAAACAGGATGGCTGTGCGCACAGCAGGAGATGCTCCTTGTTCAAACATACATCCTTCAGTTTGGACCAGGCTTAAAATTCTCTTCTACCATCTTCTATTCACTTTGTAGGTCTTATCGATTCAGCTCATCCCTTTTGCGTTTAAAGAACTCGGGGTTTAATATCAGCCATGTTTTCCAGCCATATGAAAGCAGCATTGGAGATCCAAGTCTTGATAGCCACGTTTGGGGCAAGACTAAGCAGGCTTAACAAGATCTGGTTTTGATGCTGAACATGCAAATAATCAGCAAGGAAAAACATATTCTGTCGTATTTCATAATGTAATGCAAGTTGTTGGGCAGTGCATCCTGTCCCAGATGACTTCTGGCAATGTGTTGACTTCAAATTGATGAAGTCGTCCTGCTATGCCTTGCCAAAGCCTCCCCCATTTCTGAGTAAGGTGCTTGGTTGATGTATCCTGATTTCCTGATGGGTCACACACACCCCTCCGCGGGCCTGTGATACCATACTGCTCCCCCTGCAGGTCTCCACTTGTGAAAAGCTTGTTGGCTCTTCAATAAAGCCGGACGTTCTGCCACTGGGGCTGGTTTGACTAATTTCAGCATCCTTAACAACCACAGAGGTGACAAAGTGGCTAGCATTCTCAGGGAATATAGCACCATGATGATAAATTGCATGGCCTGTTTCTTCATTAATAAGCTCTTTCCTGAGTCCACTGTGAGACTGAGTACCTCAATGTGTGGAAAGTGGGTGGAGGGTGAATATCTCCTGAATGGCCTGGTTTTCTGTGGGGAAACACAGGAGCATGTTTTTTTTGCCAGCCATCATACATCTTTAAAAACATTAGAGGGGTAAATCGAGGTCTGAGGGGAAAAACTTGGAAGTTCTGACTTGGAATCCCTAGAATTGGAAAGCAATCGTTGATAATCATCCATGTTCTGGGTTGATACGAACATGAAAATAGGCATTGTACAGATCCACTTACAGTATTTGAACCAGTCCAGTGGTTACACGCTGTGAATTACATTATGAATGCAGTCCACAATCCTTTTTCCAAGCAAGGAAGTCGACACCTTTGTTTGGGTGTGATTATTAATGAGGTTATGAGCTCCAAGGGGTTTGGGACTTGAAGCGACGCGAGTATCCCTGTACAATGAACCTTTGGGGTTTTTGGAATATAAAGTGCTGATCTAAAAGTGCTGCACAGATAACATCTGGCCATGAACTCTTCTCTCTAATTACACTTAATGTAGTGCTTAAACCAGGCTTTTAAAGAACCTTATGAGCCATACTCATACAGGACTGTTTTTTTCAGCCTGCAATCCACACACTACTTACTGTATTAAGAAGGCTAATGCCTAAATTTATAATTAAACATGTGCGACAGGGGAGCTGAAGTCAGGTCATCTGTAATTACAATACAGATTTATAAAAACCAAATTATAAAAGTGAAACAGTGAATTAATATAGTTTTTTTTTTTTCTAATATGCAACCGGCATTCAAGTCAAACTGGTTGTATAGAAAACAGTTATGAGAGTAAAAACTACCTTAATTTCTCTATATAATTCCCAGCTACACTAATGCACCTATCCCTGCGTTTCACTAGCGCTTGGACACCATCAAGGTAGAGGTTTTCTCAGTAAGCCAGACCCATGATTGGACTGTCAGCAACACTGGCCTCCCAGGAACTCCTTTAATGGCTCAAACATGTGTAAATGGCTTGGAGCAAGGTCAGGACTGTATATATAACTCCTAGGCAAGTTCCTTGAATGTGCACATGGTGTTGGTGAATGATTGTGTGTACAGTTCCCACAGACAGATGCATCTCTATCGAAATGTTGGTGACAAGATATCTATCAATTTTCAAGGATCAGGCGTTCTATTTGCTGAATGTTCACCAGAATGACACGACCTTCTTTTAAATGTTTGCAAGGTTCAAACGTTTTTACTGCGGCTAAGAGTCTCAGCACCCAACTGTGCTTGAAGTCTCTTGTCAATGTCAATCAGTTTCACGCCTTCATCCATGAGAAATTTCATCACAGGTCCGTTTTGGAATCTTCCGTAAACATGTTATGATGCATCTTATTCCTGATGGATTTGTTTAGCAAGTCACCAGTGCTTTGAACCTGTTTAACATGTTCAATGAATATTAAGAATACCTTTGTTTCCCTTAAAAATAATATACACTACCGTTCAAAAGTTTGGGATCACTTGCAAATTTCTTTGTTTTTGTTTAGTGATTTATTTTCTACATTCTA
>JAOVVB010000049.1:6535707-6546598 GCA_028570985.1 Heterobranchus longifilis
ATGATCCCAGTCTGCAGTGGTCAGAACATACCAAAAGTGGTCCAAGGAAGGAAAACTGATAAACTGGCGACAGGGTCATGGATGGCCAAGGCTCACTGGTGCACATGGAGGGTGAAGGCTAAACAAATAGAAGCACTATTGTAGATCAAATTGAGGGAAAATGTTCATGCTGGTTGTTATAAAAAATATGGGGATCTACACAATATTAGGAAGGTCATCATAATGTTATGGCTGATCAGTGTAAAATTGTGAAATGTTAACTTTTTTTTTTTTCCAGTTATAAAATCCTCCCCATCCTTTTATTAAAATACTGTTCTATTTAAACAAGCATTGTTAACTCCATTTCACAGGCCGCCAAGGTGTGATTTAACCAATGACCCTCGAGCTAATAAAGCTCTCAAATGGCCCCTAAGATGGCGACTGGGAGTTAAGCATGGGGAAATAGTGAGAGGAAGTTGATAAAGTGCGTACTGAGAATAATACAAGAATGTGGTTATATCCCAGCATGCAAATTCCCCTGAACTATTGAGTTTAATATAACTTTTTTTATATATTTTGTGAGCAAAAATAAGGCTAATTTTTGAAATGGTGTTTATTGTAATAACTCTTATAATCAAATGCCAGCATCTGCATTCATGTTGGGGCATTTTAAATGAAACTGACAGGCCAGTTAAAATTTTGTGTGTGTGTGTGTGTGTGTGTGGTAACTGGTACAGACTGGCCTTAAAGTTAAGTGCATTCCTGTGCACTCCTTAATCAGGACAGATCAGGGGTGCATGTTACTCCACACCACACTGTGATTTATAGTTGTACCTGGAATATTTTATTTGAAAACACACACTCTTGTGATTAAGGGTGTGTGTATAAAATAATTTGAAGAGCCAAAAGACTTGGACTCTCACTCAAGGGACACTCACTACCAGGTCGCGGGGGGCCTGGAGACTCTGGACAAGGTACACACACACACACGCACACACTCATCTGGACTGTTGGCGGAACCTTTAGTACCCGAAGGAAACCAACCAAGCACGGGGAGAACGTGTAAACTCCATGTACTCAGACCCGAGGTGGGAATCGAACCCATAACCTGGAGATGAAAGGCAGCAGTGCTAACCACTAAGACACCGTGCTGCCCCAAAAGACTTATTCTTTCTTTCTTTGTTTTTTGATCTCTCATTACAATTATGGGGAAATATTAACTTTAAAAAATATATATATTGAATAACAGTCGAAGTTAGGAATGAAAAATGTGTCCAGCATGATGATTAAGACCATATTTTACTGACAGTAATCTGTTTACAATTACACACACCTTATCAGAGTTATTTATTATGCATTTCTTTCTTTCTCTTTTTTTTTTTGCTTTATTTTTGCCACTACATATTTTAATACTGACAATCCCAACCCCAAACATCTACTGAGCTCCAATGCCCCCTAGTGAACAAAGAGCAAAAGCATAACATACCATAGTAGTTAATATATGAGTAAAATATAATAATAATAATTAATAATAATAATAATAATAATAATAATGCCAAAAAGTTGATTATGGTAGATTTTGGATACTTTTATCTGACATTACATGCATCATGCAACAGCTTACACTTTAATTTCATGCTATCATGTTATTGTTAAATAGGAGAATGCATCTAATCTACTGTTTTTATTATTATTATTATTATTATTATTATTATTATGTTCACTGTTAAAAGTGGTATATAAATTTATTTGAATTTAATAAACGCTGTGGTTTTAAGTAGTTGTTTCATTAGAAATAGTGGAGAAAGCTATGACATCTGGAGCAAAGCAAATGTTGTTAAAACTTGCAGAAAAGAAGGTCAAGTGAGTTAGTAGGAGTCAGGAGACTGTGTAAAAGTCATTATGATGTTCATGCGGCTCTCACCTTTCCTATTGGGGTCGGAAGTGTTGAAGTATCAAAGTCGTTAGTAACAATGACCATAGGTGTGGGTTTCAGAGATGCCTGCTTGACAAAAGCAACCCTATGTCCAATCAAAGGCGCTACGTAGAAACTCCCACAATCAAAACCACAGTACAGCCCAATATATTGGATGCCTGACTGTTTTTATTTTATTCCACAGCACTACTGAATCTCTATAGCTGCTACAAAGTAGTTACACCGGCAAAGTAATAAATCACAGGTTAATTTTAATGTCATCATTTATAATACTTTATTGTCTTCATAGTAACAATGCATTAAGACATAATTGCATGACTGATTCTAATAATAAACAGCAACACATGCTTTTATTCAATGAAGATGTTATCGTCTACAGAAAGATGCACAAGTGGCAGTTTGAGAAAAAGTTTTCTGACACAGGAAATCCTTCAGGATGGTGGACTTGGTGACACAACAAGCTGTGTGTGTGTGTGTGTGTGTGTGTGTGTGTGTGTGTGTGTATTTTAAACTTCAAGAAATAGAAAAAAATATCTTTTGGCCATGAAGCTGGTGAGGAACTACTGTTTATAGATACCATTTATAGAAGTAATAACAGGAACTGAGTTGTCTTGCAGACATTTCTCCAGAATTAATGTAACTTTAAATAGTTAAAAAGCATGACCTATTGTCTGGTAAAAAGAAAATACCAAAAAAATAACAAAAATTGGCAAATCTCGTGGTAGAAGGGAAATAAAACAGTTAATAAAACACTACCATGACTAATGTAAGGGGAAGTCTTTCACACTCACACACTTAGACATCTTGGGATCAGTGCATTAAGCATTGGCTCAGTGCTAGGTTTTGCACCTACCATGCAGAAGGCCCGGATTCAATTCCCACCAGTGCCCAAACCCCTGCCACTGGATGCAGTGTGGGGTAAAAATGGAAAGGTTGTGTCAGGAAGGCCATCCGGTGTAAATCCTGTGCCAAGTTGTTGTGCGTATCAGATGGTCCGCTGTGGCGACCCCTTGACGGGAATAGCCGAAAGAAAAACAACAACACCAATCGGCCTGCATTGCGTGTGACTGGGGTTTGCCGTCCACAGAGTCCACCGAGTAGATAATGCCGTTCGTATAGCGGCTATACGACTTCCAGAGCGAATGCAGCTTCTCTTGGCCGTCCCAGAAATGGCAGTTGATCCCCTTCACTGCACTGTTGCTTAGATTGATCTTCTCAGTGTTGAACACAATCGTGGGTACTGTGTTGACAAACTCATTGAACTGTAGAGGATGGTTTTCCAGCCCAAGCATCATGATGTTGAGGGAGGCAAAGGTGGATATGTTGGAAATTCCCCATTTCTTTCTTTTCCGCAACTCTCTGATAGTACCTGACAGGACTGATTCAGTAGTATAGCAGTTCAGTACCAGTAGTTTTAACAGCTTCAGGCTTTGGATAAAGCTGTCATAAGAAGTAGCTGGAAGAAATGAAAATTGGCTGTTACAACCAGAGGTAAACCACCAAGCATGGGGAGAACATGCAAACTCCATGCAAACAGACGGGAGGCATAATTCACCCCTTTATGATCCGAGTGTGACCTACTAATCAACCAAATTCAAGTGAGAGGAAGGGAAATTGTAAAGACATTCTATGCTCTTGTGTGCTTCCAGAACTCATCTAGATGTGATGTTCACATACTTTTGGGCATGTAATATACACTATATGGACAAAGGTACTTGACGAAACCTGTTAATTATTGAATTCAGGTGTTTCAGTCAGGCCCCTTATCCCCAGTTAAGGGCAATCTTAATGCTTCAGCATACCAGTACTATCTTGGATAATGCTATGCTTCGAACTTTGCGGCAACAGTTTGGGGAAGGCACTTTTCCATCCCAATATAACTGTGACCCAGTGTTTGGTGTGGAAGAACTTGATTGCCCCACAGAGAGCCCTGTGACCTCAACCCCATCGCACACCTTGCGAGCCAGGCCTTCTCGTCCAACATCAGTGCCTGACCTCATAAACGCTCTACAGAATGAATGGGCACAAATTCCCACAGAAACACTTCACAATCTTGTAGACAGATCTTGTAGAGTCTTCCAAGACGAGTTGAAGCTGTCATAGCTGCAAAAGGGGGACCAACTCCATATTGAAATATATGTATTTGTGTACAATGCCATTTCAGGTTTGGCCAAATACTTTTGCCCATGTACAGTAGGTTTGCCTCTGTCCACCATTCATCCTCTGCAGCCGAACCAGAATGCAGCTGCGTGTCTCGTTTTTTAACCTTCCCAAGTTCTCCCACACCACCCCACTTCTCCGCTCCCTCCACTGGCTTTCTGTAGCTGGCTTCTTTCGCATCAAATTGAAAATGCTGATGCTTGCCTACAAAGCTAAAAATGGCCCGGCACCCACTTACCTCTCAGCTCTAATGAAATCCCGCACTGCACCACGTTCCCTCCAGCACTGCTCGGCTGGTCCCACCATCTCTAAGTGATTGAGGAAGACATGCATCTAGACTGTTTTTTGGTTCTGACACCTAGGTGGTGGAATAAAGTTCCTCTAGATGTCCAAACAGCGAGTCACTGTCACAACTAAAAACATATCTGTTTCTTTAATATTGTGGCTAATCCCCTCCACGCTGGCAAAATTTTTTAAATAATAACCCTCCCAGAAATGTATGATTGAAGGTAGTTATAGCTAGTAACCTAGTAATCTATCTAATTATGGAAACTTCAAAGCACTTTTGTAAGTTATTCTGGATAAGAGTGTCTGCCAAATGCCTAAAGGGAAATGTAAATATACTGTATATTATACTGTACTGCTCTGTGACTCTTAAACACTTGCTGTAATCCCTAACTCTGACAGTAGGTGGTGCTACAGGCTCGATATGTTTATGCTTGATAAACGATATTATTCAGTGAACTTTATAACAAATGCGTTTTATCATTACACTAACATGTTGTGTATAGTTTACCAAAGATTTTTCTTATCAAGCTACTCGGGAACATCGTTTTGTTGGACTGAGTTTGTCCCAATATCATTGGACTAACGGTCATTTGCCTCAAAAAGGAAAAAAAAAAAAAAAAAGCCTAATTTTGTGTGTGTGTGTGTGTGTGTGTGTTTGTATGATTTACACACTATCATTAGACAAACATCATGAGATATTGCTGCATTTATACGGAACGGAAAAGCTCCTGACTCATCCGTCTGTTTATTTGCTATGTGCCGTGTGTTTCACTGAGAGGAAATGGTGCAGCTAGGCGACGGCAGTGGGCGGGACCTTTAAGAAGAAAAAAAAAAAGTCTCAGCCAATCAGGAAATGATTTCGGAGTGTCAATCATGCTGCGCGCGCGTTTGGCGGCGCATGTGGGCGGAGTCTCAGGAAGGCTTTCCGCCGCTCTGCAGTTCCTCTCAGCATTCAGAGGCTGAGGCGGTGAGACGTGAGGTGTGTCTGCGTGTGTCTCTGTGTGTGTGTGTGTGTGTGTGTGTGCTCTGACTACTGATTCACCTTCGGCTTCGTATATACCTTTTTACTTTCTGTTTTATTGGGATTTATTTCACAGGACTGGAGCAGGATATGTTTCATTTGAAAAAAGGCATCATGTTTAAGAAAAAAGGACCAGTTTACATGTAGTGTGGAGTGACTGGGAGAGGAAACCGGTCAAGCTGGAAAAGGAAAGATGGCGTTTTAACCTGTTCATGGAGGAGGATGCAAATGTAAAGGAAATACTGGAATTTCTTCCACCTCTGAAGCTTGAGCGTCTCCTCATGACCGCTTCATCAAGCTGTTAAAACTACTGCTCCTGAACTGCCGTACTACTGAATCATTCCTGTCAGGTACGTACCTCGTATCAGAGGACAGCGTATAAAAAAAAAAAAAAAAGAAAGAAATGGGGAACGGCTTTTCCAACATATCCGCCTTCCAGTCCCTTCACATCGTGATGCTCGGGCTGGACTCGGCAGGCAAGACAACCGTCCTCTACAGACTGAAGTTCAATGAGTTTGTCAACACCGTACCCACGATCGGGTTCAACACCGAGAAGATCAAGCTGAGCAATGGTGCAGCGAAGGGCATCAGCTGCCATTTCTGGGATGTCGGCGGCCAAGAGAAGCTGCGCCCGCTCTGGAAATCGTATAGTCGCTGCACGGACGGCATCATCTACGTGGTGGACTCGGTGGACGTCGACCGGCTCGAGGAGGCCAAAACCGAGCTGCACAAGGTGACCAAGTTTGCAGAGAACCAAGGAACGCCGCTGCTGGTCATCGCCAATAAACAGGACCTTCCCAGGTCTCTGCCGGTGGCCGATATTGAGAAGCAGCTGGCACTGAACGAGCTGACCCCGTCCACGGCGTACCACGTTCAGCCTGCTTGTGCCATCATCGGCGAGGGGCTTCACGAAGGCATGGACAAACTGTACGAAATGATCGTGAAGCGACGAAAAGCCCTGAAGCAGAAAAAGAAGCGATAACCCATCTTCGCTCCAAAGATCTGTTTCCCCTGTCATTCATGCCCTCCTGCAAGCCTGGGACCCATCGTCACGTGCCAACGCAATGCTTGGATTATTGATTGATTGACTGATTTTGAGGCAGTTTGTTTGCTTTGAGTTGGATTTACTTTGAACTTTTGCAGATGCTGTACGGCTTGCTGGATGGTTTCGAACCACAGTGAACTTACAGAAAAAAATGAAAAAATGCAAAAACTTGAATTTCGACTCAAATATGACTCGTCACAATGAAAAAGGGCAGGTTCCCTTTTGTGCTGCTGTTGACTTACTGTGCCGTCGTCATACCGAAGGAGCTCTCTACTTTAGCACTGTGAAGAAGATTTACGAACAGTTCGTGGAAATGCTTGATTTCTTTCTCTGACGACGGCTCTAAGCGTGACTGCGTGCGTCACGAGAATAACGCCGCCTAAAATCCTTTACGAGCAACTCCGTTTAGGATCCTGACCTGAAGGTTGAGGCCTGCGGAAGAGAAAAACGCTGGGTACATAAAGTCATGGACTTGTTGTACACGATCCAGGCTTATGAAGACACTCATGATGAACATGACGTGTGGTGGACGGTGCTTACTATTTTATGTGCTTGCAACCTCGGTCCACCACTTAGCACTTTTCCTTACCAAAACCAGTAGAGTTCAACACTGTATTGCTAAACTCAAGATTATTGTATTACACAGTCAAAAGATGAATTCTGAAGTATTTTTCAATTAAAAAAATTCAGAAAGAGAAAATCCTTGTAGTCTTTGTATCTCTTATCTTTACTGTTTTCTTTGGTGTGTTGTGGATTTGTGTTCGGTTTCCAGCTACATCTGAGGAAAACGCAAACTCAATACCAACCAAACACCCCAAAGATTTTGTTTTTCACAAATTCTCCAGAACTATTTTCATGACCCTGGTTTACTGGAAAATCCTGCTATGCAAATTATTCACGTTTCCTTGGTAAACTGGCTTAAAATGTACACTTACTACAGCTCATGGCTGTTATTGGGATCAGATGGTAGGGGAGGAAAAAAAAAACTGAGGTCAATAGATTAATGGGGGGATGGTGAACCGGGGCAAATCTAACATGGTGCTTAAACTCGATGTAGTCCTTGCAGCCATTATTTAGTCAATGAAACGCAGGTTAGCTTCATGTGACACTGTCACATGGCCCGTTATCGTAATCAATCAAATTTTAAAACGCCGGCTAACTTAGCTCAGGTCTACTTTTACAGTGCGCGTACGATTTTATCCTGTTTTCTTTCAAAATTAAAAGCAACGTTGATTGTGAATACATTTTTGTTTTCCTTTTTTTCCCCAGACAGGTTCCCAGGCTGTCCGCCACACCACATATTTACTTAACTTTCTGATCTGAAAAGCTCCTTGAAGTCCTTGAAAGCCACCAGCCAGTCTGCATTCTTGTTATATTATAGCTTCCCAACATGGCTGAGCTTGGGAGTTACGTGCATTACCAGCTGTGTGGACATGTTGGGGACTGAAATGTTGGCTGTTGGTGGCTATCTTTAGGGAATGTTGTTGTTGTTTCAGCTCATCAGTCATTATTAGTCTCAATGGTCCTTAATCCCTAAGACCCAAGACCCATTTTTGTTTTAAAGGACGTCATGGGGGATATAACACGAACCACATAGAACACATTTTGAATTTTTCTTGACAACTTTAGGGTTAAGCCCTATGTGACATACGTCACAGCGATATGTTCTTAATTCCTTCAAGAAAAGCAGTCAGAACAAGTTAAATAAAAAATACAAGATGTTATTAAGTCATTACAACTGGTAAATTAGGATGAAATCTACTTTCAGTGTCAAGAAAAACAAGCTTTTTAAAAATGAAGAAGTTCTATCACATGTGTTGCCCAGGGACACCACCACCAACATGGAAATGATGTCATGGGTACACAAATTCACAGATTGTTCACATGACTGCGCCAGGATGTTTACTAGAAGTCGCTTATTGACTTCATGAGTCAAAGTCAAGGATAAAGCTGAATAAGGAACTTCACCAAAACTTTTAAATGCTTTGTGACGCCTGTGTCACCGTGGGTTCTTATGGGCTGCAGTGTCCTCCAAATCATCGATGCGTTCAAAATAAAATAATTAAATAAAGGTTTGGGTGATATCCTCAGTGTAATGTTAATATTTTGCACTGTACAAGAGTTTGTATATAATTCTATGCTAGTTCTGTGTCCATCCAGTTAAATGCTTTCTACGACATACACATGCTGTAGCAACTTGTTACCCGCAAACTTGACTCCTTACATTCACTATTTACTTCTTCAACTCCTCCTTCATCCCAACATCCATTTTAAGAAAATTATCCAAGGCAAAAAAAAAGGGACAGCAAGCAAAAATATCTTAAATCTATCTACAATTTCTTAATAGAAGATTACAACAAACTAGGTATAAGGATATTAAGCCTGTTTCTAGACAAATACAGCTAATTTTCTCAGCATTTTCTACCTTTCTATTTACAAATCCATATAACCCCATACATATTAGGTTTTTTATTATTATAATTTTTTTTTTATGTGTACTGTCCCATTTGCAGCAGGCACAGTACACCACGAAACAAAACCATGGTCTTTCAGGACTTTGGAAACAACACAGAACTACGTAAGGCTGCTCAGAACTAAGTTATACTCTAACTAGGATGGAAACAGTAAAGGCCAACCTGTACACAGATGGTGTTTTTTTTTTATTTTTTTTGTTAAGGATAGAAGTCCAGGGATCACTGATGTCATCAACTGGTCATAGATATTAACACTGCATACTGATATTTATATTACTATAATTAATAATAATATATGATGAAATTAGGTGGCACGGTGCAGTAGTGTTTAACACTGTGGTCTCGTACCTCCAGGGTCGACGTCTGGATTTCTGCCTCGGGATCTGTGTGCATGGAGTTTCCATTTTCTCTCAGTGCTTGTTGGGTTTCCTCCCGTGTACTCCCGTTTCCTTCCACAGTCCAAAAACATGCATCCCAAATTCCTCATAGTGTGTGAAGTATGTGTGTAAGTGTGTGCATGTGTGCCCTGTGATGGATTGGCACCCCATCCAGGTGTATCCCGCCTCATGCCAGAAGTCTCTTAGGTTATTCTCCAATCTTCCCGCTACCCAATACAGGATAAGCAGTATAGGAAATTAATAAATGAATGAAATCAGGCTAAACTGACTAAGCATGGATGCATTTCAAATTTTAGTTTTAATTAGAAATGCAGGTAGAAAATCCTTCAAGCACCTTCCATAATACTAAACGAATATTAAGTCGCATTGGAATTTGGATTAATCTCAACCACTTTTAAACATTTCAAAATGAAAGAGTTTTTAGAAAAAGTTTGGCATCAGCTGACTGACTCATAAACTGTCAATCAAAATGCCAGCCGATGGTTACCGCCTAAGCTTTTTGAACTCTTGCTACCTGGACCACACCTCAAGTCACGTTTTCACTGCTCCAGAAAACTCTGAATCATTTGTATCAAGTGTCATTGTTAAATCTGAGCATCCACTTAAATTCATATATCTATTTGATAAATATCATACCGTATTTTTTCACATTTCGGTGGCTCAGTTTTAGGCTTCTCACCCGCCATGTGAAAGGCCCTGAGTTTGATTCCTAGCCAATACCCTAAACCCAACCACTGGATGCAGGACATCCTTAATAATGCATGTCCCAAACCTACGTAGGGTTTGAACTGAGGGTTGCAACTGGATGGTTATCCACTGTAAATCCTGTGCCAAGTTGAATGTGCAGGTCAGATGGCCTGCTGTGAGAACCCTTTTTCAGGAGAAGCCAAAAGAACAACAAGTTTCATGAGTTAAGGAATGATTTGGATAGAAATCCTTTCAGCTTCACAACTAAGCGTAACTAAGGCTGATTCTTTGGTCTGTGTTGTCCAAGTCTCTGCAATTTGCAGCCGTCCCATTAGATTCAATTTTGTGGTCTTGCTTGACAGATATGTCTAGCCCTACCCTGCCAAATGAACAAAGGTACATTTCAGCCTCCGTGTAATTCTTAGGTTACCATGTTAAAAAAAAAAAGACGTAGAGTGTCCTTTAAAGTACCTGAACAGTACAAGACAAAACCTGGTTTCATTTTTACGTAAATAAATCTAAAAAAAAAAAAAAAAAAAAGACGAATCAGTTGCTAAGTATTTGCCTACAGGCACTCTGCCAAGCTAATTTCTTAATTAACAAAAGTCACACTAAGTGGCGAGGACTTTCAGCAGCCGTGAACTGTGGCAAAACATCTGTTAATGGGGGGGATTACTTTTTGATGAGCGGAGGATAATTAGGAAGAAGTGGTTTGTCGTCTTAATTTGATAGCAAAGGATTTTTATGAGGGGTGGGCCAGGGGAGGGGGAAACGTGTGTGTGTGTGTGTGTGTGTGGAGGTAGGGGGGGTTAAGTTTAAGAAACAGACGTCGAGGGACCCTCTCTGCATTAAACTTTCATGAAGATCGATTCTCTAAACTCGTCCAGTCTCTGAGCCATTGAA
>JAOVVB010000049.1:6623803-6638787 GCA_028570985.1 Heterobranchus longifilis
GTGTGTGTGTGTGTGTGTGTGTGTGTGTGTGTGTGTGTGTGTGTGTGTGTGTGTGTGCGCGTGCGTGCGTGTGTGTGCGTGTGTACGTGTGTATGTGCGTTTGTTTGAAAAGTGCTCTCTTACATAATATGCCGCTTTCTGTGAACACCTCCAGGGTCGAGGGTTCGATTCCCGCCTCGGGTCAGTTTGCATGGAGTTTGAATTTTCTCTGTGTGCTTGGTGGGTTCCTTCTGGCTACTCCAGTTTCCTCCCACAGTCCAAATACATGCACATTTCCATTTGTGTGTGTGTGAGTGAGTGTGTGTGCTTGTGTGCCCTGTGATGGACTGGCGCCTTGTCCATGGCGCCTCCTGCCCCGGGCCTGTACAGGATAAGAGGTATAGAGAAAAAAAAAAAAAAAAAAAACAGGGTTCCGAAGACTTTGTCACAGCACTGTAGATTCCTATCAGAATACTGTATGTTACATAAACTAAAGGAGGGGGAGCTCTGCAAAAAAATTTGATGAGACCTTCAATTTTGTGCCAATTTAAAACCAAAAATGTGAACAATTTGTTTCTAGCAGTAGCGAAGCCTCCCTTCAGGCTTTGTGCTTCTGCTTGATCCTAAACGACCTTGTTTAACAAGAACCTTGTCTCAAACCCAAAAGACCTGGTCTAGTTCTCTAAAATATAATGATATAATGATTGCCTGAGAGAAGGCACAATGAATGCACCTCATTATGAATCTTTTAGTATAGTTGTGTGTGAAAGTTCCAAAGGCCGCACGGAACAAAACATCCCCGCTCAACTATTACATAAACCGGTAGGGAGTTGCGTTCAAGTGAAACCGGGACTTTTGATGAAAGGTCCTGTGAATGTAAACGTAAAACAGATTGACATTTTCAGACGAGTGAGACTCTTAGCCGCAGTGAAACATTTTAATGGTGAAAATTAAAAGAGTTCCTGGGAGGCCAGCGTTTCAGACGTGAAGCAGGCAGGTCGGTCACGGCTCTGGCGTACTGAGAAAACTTTCTACATTGATGGTGTCCAGGCTCTAGTGAAAAGCTGGGATAAGTGCATTAGTGTAGCAGAGGATTATATAGAGAAATAAAGGGAGTTTTTACTCTCATAAACTGTGTTCTGTTATTGTGCACGAATCAAAAGTCCCGGTTTGACTTGAATAGCCACATGCACAAATCTCAATGAAATTGGATGACTAAAAGGTAATATACAGTACAAGTGCCTCTTCAGCAATACATCTACTGAATTTTCGAGTAATGGAGCACATTCACTACCACACACACACACACACACACACATCATCTCTTCCTTCTGTTAGTCTTATAATAATTAAATTGCTAGTCTTCATTTGTCCTCATTTAGGGATCTGTTTTGGATTGCTTTCCTTCAATCATTGTAAAATATACAAGAATTCACACCAGTTATGTTATTTGTAGCTGATGTGACTTCCTGTCTATGTGTTCCCTTGAATGATTTCATACTGTAAATCCTCGAGCTGTCAAGTAAATTACTGTTCCCAGTCTGATGACCGTCCAATTCACTCCTCGGTGCCCAAACAACAACAACTTCCCAGTACTACAAAAAGCAAGCTAGTGAAAGACGAAGTGCTCACTTACTGAATGCCGCCGCAGCCAGGAGGAGCGTCACTACGATGGAGATCCACGATACCCATAATGCCTTCTTCCTGTAACTCTGAGCTTCATGAGGCTTTAGACGCATGCTGCTCTCCAAGAGACCTGTCAGAAAAAGTAAAATAAATAAATAAATAATAATGCTATCTGAGTGGGGCTTATTTTTGATCCCCTTGTCCGTGATTGAGCGTAAACTACTGCGAAGAGGGGTGTGAAGGGTAAACCCAGAACAGGGGGTATCATATGTTCGGGGATTCCTTTTGGTATTGATTAGATTTATTAAACATTTTCAATTTTTTATTTTGTTACGCTTAAGATAAAACAGGCTGAAGATGAACAAGATGGCGTGGACTTTAATATCTAGTATTTATGCAATAGTAGGTAAAGTTTAAGAATGAAAAAGGTGATTAGTAGAATTTTTCATTTGTCGAATACGGCTCCACTTTAGTAAATCTTCAAAATGTGTAATTTTGTGTAAAAAAGAAAGAAAAACTGTCTTACAGGTGAAGCAACAACCCCAGGCATACAGAAGAACCTTCAGTCTGTTTAGTAGTTACTCCACATCAATCCATCATACCAAGATATGTCTAGAGATGCGAATTCCTCATCCACAAACGAAGCCAACGAACTTCCTCTTAACATTCCACACCAAACTAACTTAACTGTATTTAATTTCGTAAGGCATTCTGCGGTTTCCAAACCAAGCCCTAACTGCCGAACAATCCACTCTGTCTCTTCGTATAGACATTAACGAACAGACGTGATCCAATAAACTGTGGAGCAACGAAAGCACAACAAAAAACAACCTACACACTGTGCACTGTCTGTGCCAAGCCTCTTCCTTGTCTAAGATTTGTTAAAGAAGGTTTGTGTAGCTGTACATTTTTCCTCTATTTAGCGCTGCACTAACTACATCACTGAGTGGTCACATGGTGAGGGGCGCTTGGGATTAGAGTGCTGGCACTTTAAAAATAAGTGAAATGGAAAAAGATAACTTGGGAATGTGATCCCTCCCATTCACGTAATACTAAATTCTTCCTCGTCTATCTCACATTATCTCAGTCGTCTGGAACAGAAGGCACATGTTCTTCCTTCAGCAAGTCAAAAAGTCAGTGCTAGAATAAAGAAACATAAGAGTGGTGGTTTATTTGGTAAAAGTCCAAGACAAGACAAGCTGAAACACTCTCACTCATACAGATTATCCTGTTCAGGGTCACAGAAGGCCTGTTGCCTATCGCTCTCCCATGAGGTTTATTTTCTCCCATGAGGTTTATTTGAACCTGGGATAATGGAGGAGTGGGACAAATGTTATTGAACCTGCGAGGAGTCCCAATCACTGAGGATCCTGTTGGTTTAAACTGCAACGTTCCTTCCGAATTTAGGTGTTACAACACATCGTACAACAGTATCAGCAATAAATGCACACATACATAGACAGATGAATCTAGTGCACCTCACATAATGACCCCAGAATGGTTCCTGGGAACAAGACTCATGTATGAGGGGCGTTCAAGTCAAACCCAGACTTGTAAGGAAATCATTCACCAACGCCACTTGCACATTCAGCAAGTCCTGACCTGTTCGGGGCATTAAAGGAGTTCCTGGGAGGCCAGCGTTTGAGACATGAAGCAGGAAGCCCGATCATAGCACCAACGTACTGAGAAAACTTTCTACCTTGATTTATATATTTAAGCTGAAACGCTGGGATAAGTGCATTAGTGTAGCAGAGGATTATGTAAAGAAATAAAATGAGTTTTTAAGTTAGTTATTATATTCTGCGCAATCAAAAGTCTTTGTTTGACTTGAACGCCCTTCTATTTGGATCCAATGTGAAAACACGCTAAGGGTTATCTCCTCTGCATTCACATGACTTATTTCACCTCTCGGTTATCTTAAGCTTGATATGGTTTGACGCTGCGGAAAAGCAAACCAACCGAAACAGATTCCAGATTGCAGAAGCATTCATTTACCTCTACCTGTTGTTCACCTAAGTATATCTCCAAATTGAAAAATGTCAAAACAGTCTAGCTTTGTTATACAGCCTTTTTGCAATTTGGTCTACTTAAATTCGTTTCCTAAACAAGTCACCCTTGATTATTCTAAGCCATTCTTCTGAAACAAACAAAACGACCAAGCTGGAAGTCAAGTTTCCATTCTGAAGCCTCTAACCATGTAGGCAGCAAATGAAAAACCCTTATAAATTATTCAGTGGCACAAATTGATTGCTCGGGGTGATTTCATGTGCCACAGAGCAATGCTGTGGCACATTGCTCATGGTCAGGGAATACTAATGCATGTGGGGAGGATGATGAGATGGACACGATTTCCACTTGCATAAATATATGACTTTTTATTTTTTCTGCATACGCTGGATGTTGAGAAAACAAAGACGCCGAGAGTTTTGGTCATACAAAGAAAGCGAGTCCAATGAAGCATCCAAGGACATATCAATCCTGGCCTTTACCTTATCCTTAGTATGCCACAGTATTCTATTTCAATGGTCTTTCTACAGTCTCTTGTGCCAGAACTCCTGCTGTGTCCTACTCTCATCTTCCTCTTATCTTTCTTGGCTGGCTCAGACTGACTGGAGTGCCTACAGTGCCATGCTAATGAGACAGAAATTCCATTAAACTATAAGGCCATGATGAGCAGGCTCAGTCACACAGCACCTTTTGATGCTACATTCAAAGACTCTCTAAATTATATTACCAGGACAAATGAAGTAACTCGAGGAAGGAGGGAATACTGCTAAATACACTCATAAACAAAACACAGAATAAGGCCTTGAACATGAATGGGAGGACTGAACATCATGGAATCTTAAAACAGTTTAAAAGAATACCGTATGAATCAACTCTGGTAACTGTACATCATGCTTACATGTGAGTATTTGATTTGTATTGTTAAAGCAAAAGTTTGTAGACACCTGACCGTCACACCCATAGGTGCTTTTCCATTTCTTGGTGAGTTTTCTCTTATAATAAGTTCCACTCTTCTGGGAAGGCTTTCCAATCGATTTTGGATTATGTCCATGTGGATTTGTGTTCATTCAGCTAGTTAGTGAGATCAGGCACTGATGTTGGGGTGTTCCAGTTAATCCCAAAGGTTCTCAGTGTGGGGTGAAGCTCTTCCCCTCCAAACTTAGCGAACAATGTCTTCTTGGAGATCAATTTGTTCAATTTTAAGATCAATTTTAAGGGGCACTGTCATGCAGGAACATTTCCAGTGAAGGGAAATAAAAAATATTACAGCATACAAAGGCATTTTATACACTTCTACTGTACACTTTCTGAAGAAGGAGCACATATGGGTGTGATGGTCAGTTAGACAAAGAATTTGGCCATATACTGTATACTGTTGTAACATTCATTCATATTACTCATCAGCCCCAGCAGTTTTTGGTTACTCTTGGTTTAGTGCTAGTTTTCCAACATCATGTGTGCCTCAACCTCCTTCATATCTTGTATGTTATTTACTCAGTAACCTTTGCTGACGTTTATGATCAGTCTGATCCGTCATTTTTTACTAAAAAGCATCTACAGTACTAAAATATGACTCCACTCTCAAGTGATTTCAATATACTCGCACTAATGTTTAGAAGGTTTAAGGTTTGAACTTGTTAAAGATTGCCTGAAATGTACTGTAGGTAACAGAAATTATTGGATACAGGTATGTGATTTAGACTGCATAAAAGTATTCAGTTTCCACTATAAGTACTGTATGTTTATTTTATGCCTTGTTTTTATGTTTATAATGCATATATGTATTGGCAGTGATCCTGATGATGCCTTCTTTAATGAAACATGATCCTGTTAGTCATGCTGAACAAACGTCCTCATAATGAGCAATATTCAAAAACATGTATATAAAAAGTAGCCCAATCTCACAAATGTAACTTTTTCAACACATTCCATATTTTTGGATCCCATTTATTTTTATGGATTTACAGTAGGGCTGTCTCTAATGCTCCTCTTTAATTTGTCAGTAAATGGTCGTTTAAATTTAAGTGCGTTAATAAACAGACATCACATTTTGTGTATATTGTGTCTTAACAACACCTTTAAAAAAAACTAATTTAATTGAATCACATTTTGCTTTGATTACAGCACAAAATGTAGTAGCTGGTTAATGTGTGAAAATGATTGCTCATGCTCCCAGACAAACCTTCACAACCTGAGTCCTGGATTGTACCCGTGCCATCAGGGAAGAAAAACTCCATAGATGTGATTCTTTGGTCATTCACTACATTCATGTTGTCAGCTGACTTCATTTTATTGCCACATAACATTACTGAGTCTAGACCTGAGAAACTGAAGCAACCCCAGATCGTAACACTGCCTCCAGAGGCTTGTACAGTGGACGCTATGCATGATGGTTGAATCGCTTCATGCGCTTCCCTTCTAAACCTGACCTACCCAACACTCTGGAATAGGGTTAATCTGGACTCATCAGACAATATGACCTTTTTTCTATTGCTCCAAAGTATAATCTTTATGATCCCTAACAAATGCATGCCTTTTTTTCCTGATTATTCTCACTAACAAGGGGTTTTCTTATGGCCACACAGCTATTTAGTCCCAACTGCGTGCGTTGACCTTGTGTGTGTATGGAAATGCTCTCATAAACATAGCTCTGGTTTTTACTGTTGGTTTTTATTTAGTTTTTTTGCCATGCAACTCCACCAAGCGTTGAATTGATTTCCATTCATTACTTTTCCTGGGTATGATTCTTTCACAAAGTCCACGGTTCAGCCCTATCCTTCCAGATGTTGATAATGCGTTGGACAAATCTTAAACAAGTTCATTGTGTTTCAGTAATTTCAAATCTCCTTAGTTGTTTTCTTTGCTTGGTTCAGCCCAAATTATAAATTGACCCTTCTGAAATGGTGATTTTTTTTTTTTGTCATTTGTATTTTTTTTTTTTTTTGGCCCAGGCAGTGTACAGTACGTTCAAGGTCATCACTTGTTCTATAGAATGATTTGCTGATAACATAGCTGACCATATTGTATCAGCAGGTGCTTCAAAACAATGTGAACTAAACATTCATTGAGTAAATTTATTTATAACATATAACATCCAGAAACTGATTTACATATAATCCCTTCAGTATCAAAAAGGGGAAAAGGCACAGCATACAAGGAAAAGGAGTTTTATATTTTTTACAGAATTATTCTTGCTCAGTATTAAACATCTTTTTTATTATTATTATTAATGGCATCAGGGATAGCATGTCAGGTTTTGTTTTTGGAAAATGTACATTCATGCATGTTTTTGTTTAAAATGTCATACAAACATAGCTATATACACACATATGCTCACACACACACACACACACACACACACACAGACTTACAGAGAATAAAGCTTACTGAACATTGGGGTTTTCCTATACAGACACTGGGATGTGGGTTCTGCTCCACACATCTGGAAGTACCCTGAAAGTGAAGACAGACACAGAGACAGACACTGTGGATTTACCTTCTCCCTCCACGCTCTCGGTGATGTCCATCTCCCGGTCTCTCTGAGTGCCGCACGCCGCCGCCGGCTCCACCACGACCACCGCTGATTCCTGGACGGGACACGGAGCCGACATCTCGGTCATGATTCAGTCTGAAATAAGACAGGCGCTCACCATCCGGGCACATCCAGAGCCGGTACCAGTCCAGTCTGTCGCACTGATCTGATAGAGGAGTGCGTCTGTCCTGACTGCAGCGCAACACACACACACACACACACACACACACACTGCTGCCGGGATCACTCCAAATCTGCCCTTATCCGCACCCACTATCTGCGCGATCTGCCCCCACGGCTCACTGATGTGGTCTAGGAACTCTCCGATCTGCCCCTCAGACACACTAATATGGTGCTATATCTCCGATCTGCCCACCTGACACACTGCTGTGATCCAGTCGTCTGTATCTCTGTATCACATTGATGTGATCCACCCACCCACCCCCGATCTGATCCCCTGACACACTGATGTGATCCAGTAGTTTGTTTATGTGTATCACATTTATGTGATCTAGTGTTCTATATCTCCGATCTGCCCACCTGGCACACCAATGTGATCTAGTAATCTGTTTGTCTGTATCACACTGATGTGATCCAGTAGTCTATATCTCTTATCTGCCCCTTTTGGCACACTGATGTGATCCAGTAGTTTGTTTCTCTGCATATCACTGATGTGATCCAGTAGTTTGTTAATGTGCATTACATTTATGTGATCTAATGTTCTATATCGCAGATCTGCCCATCTGGCACACCGATGTGATCTAGTAATCTGTTTCTCTGTATCACACTGATGTGATCCAGTAGTCTATATCTCCTATCTGCCCCTTTTGGCACACTGATGTGATCCAGTAGCCTACAGTATATCTCCAATCTGCCCCCCTAGTACACTGATGTGATCCAGTAGTCTGAATCCCTGTATCACTCTGATGTGATCCAGTAGACTATATCTCTGTATATCACTGATCCAGTAAACTATTTGTCCGATCTGCCCCTCGACACACTGATGTGATCCAGTAGCCTGTTTCTCTGTATCACACTGATTTGATCTAGTATTCATCTCCAATCTGGCCACCTGGCACAATGATGTGATTCAGTAATCTGTTTCTCTGTGTCACGCTGATGTGATCCAGTAGTCTATATCTCTGTATATCACTGATGTGATCTAGTAAACCATTTCTCTGATCTGCCCTCGACACACTGATGTGATCCAGTAGTGTGTTTCTCTGTATCACACTGATGTGATCTAGTATTCTATATCTTCGATCTCCCCACCTAGCATGCTGATGTGATCCAGTAGCCTGCAGTATATCTCCGATCTGCCCCCTGGCAAACTAATGTGATCCAGCAGCCTATAGTATGTTTCCGATCTTCCCACCTGGCACACCTTAATATGGTCCAGTAGCTTGCATCTCTATATAGAATAATAGTCCGCCCCCTCCCCCCCAGCACACTGATGTGATCCAGTAGTCTGTTTCTCTGTATCATCATGTTTTGATCTATTATTCTATATCTCCAATCTGCAACCCCTTAATATGGTCCTGTATATCCACTCTGCTCCTCCTAGAATGCTGATGTGATACAGTAGCCTACAGTATATCTTGCATCTGCCCCCACCCTGGACACTATATCCCCGATCTGCCCCTCATCTGCCCCTCTGTGCCCGATCGGCCACATCAGATCCTCTGATGTGGCCGAGGATCTCTCTGATCTGTTCTGGGTTCAGCCAGTCTGTGTTTCCTCTCTCCTTGTTTTAGATTGAGTTGTTACCAGATGACTATAATTTTCATTAGAACACTTGGATAAATGTAAGTTGCGGTGCATGAGATCACTGTAAAATGTTTTTTTAACAGCTGCAGTCCTTGTGTGTATGTGTGTGTGTGAGAGAGAGAGAGTGAGAGTGTGTGCATACCTTTACACGCTTCAAAGCCTGTTTATCTGATTAGTGTCCATGAATTTCCTCATTTGTAGTCTCCAAATTAGTCTTTCGGGTACATGCTTTCAGTCATTAGGCAGCTAAAAGGTAGTTCATGACTGTTGCTTTGGAAATGTTGCCTCTGCTGCTGCGTGCTTTAGGCTAGGTACTTGCATGTACTCTACATGACTTTGTGGGTCTCCTCTGGGTTCTTCAAGAGTGCAAAGACATGCATTGTGGGCTGCTTGGTGCCAAACGGTAGTGTATGATTAATACCTCATTCAGTTGGTCTTTTGTTGGTGAATAACAGAACTCCAGGAATGGAGGATGGAGATAGTCAGGCCGGACGCACTGGAATGCAATTGCACCCTCTAGACCAGGGGTACTAAATTTAAATAAGGCACGGTCAATAAAATTTTCTTCTAACCAAGGTCCGAATGTGTTTGTTTTAGGATTCAGATATGCAGTCATTGTATTTTATATAAAAAAAAAAGAGCAATTTAAAATTTCCATAGCATTTAAACAATATTTATTGTCAATTTTCAGTAACAACGTTAAACATGAGGACAGTTTGATCTCAATTTCATCATTTTCACACTGTTGCTGTAAATGAATGTGGAAGGACTCTGGTTGCTCTGTCACACTGGGATCTCAGTTCAGGTATCTTACATTCCCTCATCTAGGACCTTCATCTTTGAAGGTTAAGTACGTGCCTTTTTTGTTGCTGTTGTTGGAGTAAGCCATGCTGTGTCACGCCTTTGTGTTTGTTTCTTTCGCACATTCTGGCTATACAGAATACTCTGGCTCTGTTGAGTGACGCATATAGCTGTGTCCACCTCGGGGGAAAAACATGCTAGATTACTGGTATATTAATTATTCTTATTTATCTGAAAGGATCCGAATACAACAGTCACTCGGTCTGGGTCCAGACACTGTCCACCATTTAGTGATGCCTGGTCTAGACCTAAATCCATTAGATCAGCAGTTTGTGCTAGAATGCAAAACTGATGGAAAAATACCGATCATACAGTGAAGATGCAAGAACAAGAAATAAATCATTAGAAAATACTAAAATGTCCAGACTGTACACAACCTAACCCACTTCCTGCACCACCTAATGTAAATATTGCTCACTCAGTTTTTAAACCACTTATTCTGTACAAGGTCACGGGAGGCCTGTAGCCTGGTGTGCCAGCCCATCACAGGGCGTAAGCACACACACACACACACTCAAACACTGCAGGCAATATAGATTAGCAATTAGCATACTCTGCATGTCTTTGGACTATGAAAAAAACAGAAGAAACCC
The DNA here is from genome assembly GCA_028570985.1 of Heterobranchus longifilis. Taxonomy (NCBI): domain Eukaryota; kingdom Metazoa; phylum Chordata; class Actinopteri; order Siluriformes; family Clariidae; genus Heterobranchus; species Heterobranchus longifilis. The sequence goes on from JAOVVB010000049.1 coordinate 6,634,169, forward strand.
AGGGAGAACATGCAAACTCCACACACAGGACTTGAATCCTTCACCCTAGAGGTGCTAATCTTTACACCTCTGTGCCATCTAGAAATCAGTCCTGGATTGTTAACCTCTATATTGTATAACCTCCCAAAAGGTCTTAAAGTGTACTGTAGATAAATCTACAACATTCTTACAAACAATTTCTTTTACATTCTTACGTTTAGAAATGTGACTCCAGTGGTTCGTTAACTGGTTAAGCTTGTTTCTTTTTCTATGTACCACTATGCCTCTTTCCTTTCAAGCTGAACTCAGTATAAATAATTTTTTTTTACAAAGGGTAAAATAAATGAATGCCCTCATTACACAAGGTAGCCAATAGGGGGCAGGATTGGTACAGGAGCTTGTGTCTCATTTGTTATCCTTTTAATGGTCTTTTGAGTACGTTCTTCTACCAGTTGTGTACAAAAAACACATATATTGGTATAATTAAAATACATCCTTTTAAGTAATATAGTGATGCACTTCTTCTTCTTGTCCATTATACTCAGTACGACTAGACCCCAGTATGATTGTGGAGTGAGTGATTTTGATTGGTCAGTAGGATCAGGAAAGGGGACAAGTGTTGACTTTGAGTTTAGGTGCATGAGTTTTTTTTTTTTTCAAACTCTGAAACACTTTGTGTTTAGGATTTCTTTTCTGTGTAGAAGATGAAGATTGATATCCATAACCATATTTTACCCAAGGAATGGCCTGATCTAAAACAGGTAGGTAAGAACAGAGCTCTATTTATAAATTGTTTTGTAATGGTAATGAATCTGCATCAAATCCCATTTTTTGTGGACACACAAGCTTTGGTGGAAAAACCTCCAGCAGTTACACTGTGCTCTAAGTCTATGCATTCTCATTATTTTGTGCCTTTATATACATTCTCATAATTTATGGAATCATCTGTGTTAACGGTGAGCTCTTAAACAGAATCTAAAACTGACTTTTGAAATCTGCTCTAGTGAAAGATTAATCAGTCAGGACTTTGGCCTTTCCCACTAATTTGTGTCAACAGAGCATAGTAAAGGTAATCATTTCTCATGTTCACATGCTGTCGCTACCTTCATGTCAGGTTTTAGGATAGTTTGCAGTATATAACATTTCATATAAGAAGTTCTTTGAAGTTCTAAGTATCATAAACTGCTAATTTTTTTATTTTTTATATATATATGATTATTATTATTATTAAGTGGCAGAATTGACTTCTGGTTCCTTGTAACCTTTCCAGCTAAACCTATCATTTTTATATTACAGTATATTGTATAGTACAACTTTAGTACTAAACATCTGACAAGTTACATTAAAATTCATGTCTAGTCTGTAAGTTTAAACTCTATGTAAAAACACCTTTCACACACCCACAATCCCATCTTGACCTTTAAAATATAAATTTTGTCAGAAGTATTCTATATGGACGAGCGTATTTGGCCAAACCTACAATGACATTGTATTCAAATACATAAACTTCAATATGGAGTTGGTCCCCCTCTTGCAGCTGTAACGGCTTCCACTCGTCTTGGAAGGCTGTCCACAAGATGTTGGAGTGTTTCTGTGGGAATTCGTGCCAATTCATTCTGTAGAGCATTTATGAGGTCAGGCTCTGGTGTTGGACGAGAAGGCCTGGCTCACAATCTCCATCCCAGTTCATCCCAAAGGTGCTCGATAAGGTTGAGATCAGGGCTCTGTGTTAGGGCCAGTCGAGTTCTTCCACACGAACTCATCGTACAATGTCTTTATAGTCCTTGCTTTGTGCACTGGGGCACAGTAAAGTGGCATGGTCCAGGGTGTCTTGGTTTGCTGAAGCAATGAGATTGCCCTTCACATTGTAAAACTGTATATAAATGTTTTTGGTTAGATTCTTTTCCATTTTTTTTATTCAGTATTTGTAGCCAAGGACAAACTGTAAATATGCCAGTGATACTCAGTTCTGCTCAAGTCATGTTAGCGCCAGACTTGGCATCAAACCTCAATTCCCAGAATGCCTTGCAGGCTTACAAACATGGCCACCACAGAGTATAATTCCCAGCACTGTCCCAATTAATGATTATAAACACTTGTCACCAAATCTTATTCTTCTTATTCTTCACACTGTTCCAGCACATGACATTTTTTATCACTGGTTTTCACAAGTTTGGATTTACACTGTTTCTTGACTGATTTTCTTCCTGTTTCTCACCCTGCTTTAATTTTTTATTTTTGGATTCTTTTGTAAACCTCACCTGTCACCGCCGCCTGATATTTTTACATTGAGTTCCTGAAATGCCTGTAAACCATGACCATTTATCCTGTGTAGAGTTGCGCAGGGCTCGGAGCCCATCCCAGGCAAATTAGCGCACAAACACACAGTCACACACTATAGGCAATTTGGATACGCCACTGCATGTCTTTGAACTGTGAGAGGAAAAAAACGGAGCACCCAAAGGAAACGCACCAAACACAGCAAGAACAAGCAAACTTTATGCACACAGACTGAGGCGAGATTCTGACCCAAACCCTGGGGATGCGAGGAGACAGAGTTATTTTAACCACTACGCCAAAATGCCACAAAATTAAAATAAATCATGTATTTCATATACAAATCAAATCTGAGGTTTTACCTAAGAATCATTTTAAGGGGTCAGAGTGCAAAAGACAGAGGTGTACAAATGTATAAATTAATAAATTATATATACTCACTCACTCATTGCCTATACCGTTTTATCCTATACATAGGGTCATGGGGGGTCTGGATCTTAACCCAGGAGACTTAGGGCACGAGGCAGGGTACACCCTGGACAGGGTGCTAATCCATCACAGGGCACACATATACCCACACTCACACACTCATTCACACTCTACAGGTAAACCAAACCTGCATGTCTTTGGACTGTTGGAGGAAACCGGAGGTCCCCAGAGGAAACCCACCAAAAGCGGCGAGAACATGCAAACTCCATGCACACAGACCTGATATAGGAATCGAATCCGGACCCTAGAGGTGCAAGGCGACAGGTGCAAGGCCGCCAAATTAATAAAAATGTTCTATATTTTCCAGAGATATGGATATGATGGGTTTGTCCAGCTCCACCACCACTGTAAGGTAAGCAAGAGTAACACAACCCTTACACACCCATAGTACATTTATTGGTCATATAGCAGCACTGATTTTAAAATATCCAATACATATTCATTGTACAGGACATACACTTGGAGATCTACTGTAAGTGTGTGTACAGGTTAGAAAGAGGGGGAAATTAAATTAATTATTAATTTTAAAAAGAACAGATTTTTAATACTCTTGCGGAACCTAATTGATTTTCTGAACTGAATGAACATTTGTCATTTTTACGATGTTCAGTAGAAAGAAAAAATGAGCCGAGCACTTTAGAGAGAAAGACAGAGAGAGAGAAAAATGTATATACATTTCATAAAATACAAAATAAAAACGTATAACGCGAAAATATTTTAATACAAAATGTATTGCTATCAATATAGTATTGATATGTTACTAAAGTGATAATATTATTGATATTATATTACAATAATATACATCATACTATTTTTCTTTTCCTGAAGTGTATATGTATCCACAATTCCACTTTTTTGTTATCTGGACTGTGTTTAAATGCAATGCAAATGAGCATGCACTGCAGTCATGTGGTCCGTCTACAGTAGATCAACAAAGCAGCAGCACAGCTTCCTCTGCAGCACAATGCAGTAAAATGCTCTAACACTCAGGATGAAGGTAGGGTTGTCTCGCTGTGGAGCTGGACTGTGTGCGTATGTTGGCTTGTGTTAACTACGACCCCTGTGAAGAATGAGTAGGCAGCACAGGAAGAACAGGATACCACGTAGGACATGGAGACAGATGATGGCAGAAGTTAAGATTAATGTGACAGCATGATTACCACAGCGCTCAGGAAGCTCAGGTCCTTCAGGGTCACATCATTTGAGAGTACAGATTCATGCTGCTTTTTTTCAAGTCTCACTTTAATTTTTTGGTAATGATTTTTTGCAAATGATTTTGGTGCATTCTGGTTGTTTCAGGTTTAGTATAAAGTACACATTATTAAAACATGGCTTGGACTTCATCACTTAAGAAAGACCAAAATCTCTGTAAAATCTATTATTATTATTATTATTATTATTATTATATCTTTAATACTTTAACCATTGCCTTCCATTCAGTCATTGATATCTTGAGAAGACGTTCAGGAACTTTATGGTTGCAGCTGCTCTCTGGTGGCTGGAAGTGCAAAAAGCAGTTTAAGCATTACAATTCAATACAAATTAGTTTTTTTCTTCTTCTTCTTTGAGCTATTACTCAAACTCACCTAGTTCAAACTAGTCATTACCCAGCAGGAATCCTTATATGGGCCATCAGGAAACACAAACCTCCACAGATGTGATAACATGTACTGTACATTCCATTTTATTGACACATAACGTTGCTGAGTCTAGACCTGATCCACTGGAGCAACCCCAGATGAAGTGGCGGCACAGTGGTGTAGTGGTTAGCACTGTCGCCTTGCACCGTCCGGGTCGATTCCCGGCCAGGCTCGATTCCCGTCTCTGTGTGCATGGAGTTTGTATGTTCTCCCCGTGCTTGGTGGGTTTCCTCC
>JAOVVB010000049.1:6657287-6686644 GCA_028570985.1 Heterobranchus longifilis
AATACTGGAGTTTTCAAAACCATAAAATAATCAGTTGGTATTTTAAGACAAAAAAAAAATCAGCTTTTCTGAAACAGTTATGGCAAGAACAGTATTGTGTCAAGTGCATTTGCAAAACCCATCAAGCTCCATGATGAAACTGGCTCTCATAAAGACCTTCCCAGGAAAGCAAGACCAAATCTCACAAGTTCATTTAGAGTTCCCAGCCTCAGAAATGACCAATTAACAAACAGCACATCAGGTTAGAGAGCATAAGTAGCAGACATCTAGACATCAACTGTTCCAAAGAAATTATTGCATATTTTGGACGCCTTTAGTATTGTATTACAAAGTAGAAAGAAAAATTTAAATCAGAAAAGATCATGGAGTTATAAGGTATGTCCAAACTTTTAACTGGTAGTGTATAGTTAGCCACTGAATTGAAAGCTTTGTCATCACTTAAATTGACTCGATTGTTTTTGTGATGGCTTCAAATCTTGGAATTAATATGCAATTTTGTTAAAATTTGTTTAAAAAAAAAAAGAAACCACGTATTGTTTTTAACATCTCACTCCACATTGTTGCGATGTCATATTAAATAGGGATACAGATGTATCCGATCCATACAGCTATGATTGTTTTTGTAAATCTGTGTCTCTAGTCCCGGCCTCCTAGGGTGTTTTGAGAGAGCCACTAGTCCCATTTCCAAACATTGATCTCATTTATAAGCACAAGGGTTACCATCCAACTTTTACCATTACTCGTTCCTAGATTTGCAGTTTCCGCAGAGCCACGCTACATTAAAATCTACAGAGGGCGCGGCACGGTGTCGTAGTGGTTAGCACAGTCACCTTGCATCCCCAGGGTCGAGGGTTCGATTCCCGCATTGGGACTGTGTGCATGGAGTTTGCATGTTCTCCCCATGCTTGGTGGGTTTCCTCCGGGTTCTCTGGTTTCCTCATACAGTCCAAAGACATGTAGGTTAGGCTAGTCGATGTTCTCAAATTTCCCGTAGGGTGTTTGTGCACACACGCCCTGCAATAATTACCACTCCATCCAGGGTGTACCCTGCTTTATGCTCCAATGTCTCCTGGGATAGGCTCCAGGCCGCTCGTGACCCTGTACACGGGATAAAGCGGTGTAGACGGGTGCGAGTGAGTGACTTTGGAACATAAAGTCAATCTTTGTTCCTTCCTCCTTTTTTTTTTGGTTGTTGTCCAGCTGAATGGATGTTTCCTGGAATAGTAGGTGCTTTGTATAGGTAGTCCCCGACTTACAAACAAGTTTGTTCCAGGAGCAAGTCCGTAATTTGTTTTCAGACAAAGCGAGTCTTGTACACCTTTGCCACGAATATACAATGTAATGTGTAACAATCCACTTGAATAAATCTTTGCCCCCTTTCCCAACACTGCAAAAACCATGTGGCTAAAAACCATACCCCCACGCCTAAGGAAATGAATCTCGCATGTGAAATAAAACTATGTTTAGAACAGTGTCTGCGCCTTTAAATTGCGAGGTGAATCTCGGACACCATTTTGTCTCGGAGCTGTTTTCCACTGTATTGGACTGTGAACTCTGTTGGGGATTTTCTGCAATTAGGATTATTCAGGGCAACCTCGTGCTGCTGGACTGGTTCATTGAAACCAGTGCGGTCGACTTATTCACCAATCCCTAATTAATTGTAAATATTGGTATCTGGTGCACTGCAGTGTCCTCTAATTTTTTTATCATTGTACAATACACGTGAGTTACTTCCTTGGTTGAACGGAGGTAGAACTGCGTACCTCCTGTTCGTAAGTCCGGGACTACCTGTTCACATACGGACATGTATTGAACAATACTTTGAGTCTGTCTCGGCTTTATGGTAAATATATGGATGGTAACTAAAACATGCTTATCACCACCTCCTCTTCTAACACATAAACATCTTTGCCCCTTTTTAGGACAATAAATGCATGGCTTTTGGGAAGATTCGAATGTCTAGTATTTTTAATGCTGTTACGTATGCACTTGGGTTTTATGTTGCAGAGCCATTGTTTCTTGTACAGCCTTGAAACTGAGTAAAACCCCAGTAATAGTGTTTGTGTACCAGATAGGGCTGGGTGATGCTTGACATGCCTGACATATTGTTCTTTTTGGGAATGGATAAAAAGATGAACAGAGGCATCATTTATGAAATGATAAATTTGACTGCTATTATCCAAATAATTATTTTATACTTATTCTGTGCATTAAAAAAAAAACCCAGGCATAATACTCTGGGTTGTCTTTTGTTAGCATTATTTTAGGATATCACCCAGCCCCTTATTTCAGATAATCTCAGAATGCAGGGTTTAAAAATCCATGAGATAACTCAGTCCTGCTTTCTTCCTGATCTATTCTTAAGTTTGATTTGGACAAAGCACCAGTCCATTTCTTAGTTACTATGAGGTGCATTTTTCCATCTGAAGATTACAGCTGTGTAAATGTCTGAAAAGCCCCTCTGTGTCTCCTGTTCCTAATGAAGGTCTGCTCTCTGTTTTGCTTGCCTCCTCTTCTCCACACAGCCTCCACCTCACCACGTTCTGCCTGCAGTACAGGCCCACGGTTATTGCTTGCGTGTGTATTCATCTAGCCTGCAAGTGGTCTAACTGGGAGATCCCCGTCTCTACTGACTGCAAACACTGGTGGGAGTACGTGGACGGTTCAGTCACGCTCGAGCTGCTAGACGGTGAGTGGACCAGTTTGACTGCTGATCGCGTCATGCGATACATGTGCATAGAGGTGAAAATGTGATTACTCTCGTGTTGCAGAACTGACACACGAGTTTCTTCAGATTTTGGAGAAGACTCCCAGTAAGTTAAAGAGGATTCGAAACTGGAGGGTAATTAATTCTGCGTGTATGCTTTTCATTTTATATTCATTCTCTGTATATTTTTCAAGTACGACTTGAAAGTACAACTGTGGCTTTTCCCTCAGGCAACACAAGCTGCCAAGAAACCTAAAACAGACGGATCGTCGACAGAGAGCAGCTCTTTTCCCGGCCCCTCGTTAACCCAGGACCAGTCGATGGTGGACGCCCTTTCTGCAAACGCAGCCTTTTCCAAACCTTCCACGTCGTTTTCCATTTCGCTGCCGGGCAGCGCCCTTCCACTGGACCATATCGCCAACGCTGTGCAAGGTGCCTCGTACACCTTCACAGCCCCCGGCGACTGGCCTCAAGACCAATCCCGCTCAGACTCGTACCTTCTCAAACAGCTTCCCCTGCACCCGCACCGGCCCGACAGAAGCGCAGAGTTCACCGCCGTCAAACATGAACACAAGTCCAGCAAACACCAATCTTCCTTGTCCCTCCCTCCGCCCACAGCTCCACCGCAAAAAATGTCGCTGGAGAAGTACAAGGAGAAGCACGCGGCCGAACTGGCGGCACAAAAACGCAGGCAAGAGCAGCAAAGCGCAGAATCTGAGGCCAGAGATTCTTACGGGAGCTCAAGCCAGGTCGAGCACCGGAAGCCACAACTGCCTTACGGTCACGGGCAGCACGGCTCAGGCACCAGCAGCACCTCTACCAGCTCTCCGCTAAAGATGAAGCTGCCCTTAATAGGCCAGGAAAAAGTCCAAGCTGAGAAATGCGACAAGGGGAGCTCGCTCAAGCTCCGGCTTCCAGTCCAGGCCGAGAAAAGCGGAGCAAGTAAAGAGGAGCTTAAGATGAAGATCAAGGTTTCCTCAGAGCGCCACAGCTCTTCAGATGAAGGAGCAAGCAAAAGCAAGCATTCCAGTCCGCTAGTGAGCAAAGAAAAGCATCGGCACCACCATAAACACGGCCACTCGAACCCACACTCGCACAGCAGCGGCTCCGCCCTCAGAAGCCCTGTGAGCCTCGGCGGTGACGGGGTCGGCGCCGCACAGGGCTCAAGCTCTTCCCGTAAGAGGACGCACGCCGAAGGCAGCCATAACCACCACTCGAAAAAGAGCAAAAGCTCCAAGCCGGCCGCAGGTAGACTCTCTCTCCTGTTGATTTGTAGGTTAGTGTGTATCATCCCGCAGCTGTGATCTTAACCCCTTTTTACCCTTCTCCCATCACACAGGAGGTGGTCTCCGGCCGCCTCAACACGCTGGTGAAAGCGGACAAGGAGACAGCGGAGAGCCGTGGTTCTGAGGGCTCTCGTTCAACATGCTCGAACCGCTGTTAAGTGCCCATGGAATAATGAACTCATGATCTTGTTGAGAAGGAAATCAAGGTTCATCCTTAAGAGAAAATAAAATATAATGTGAGAGCAAAAGTAAAAAAAAATATATATATATATATATATATATATCTATACTTCCTGATCATCTTCGCAGTTCGGTTGCGTGCTACTTTTTCTCCATATGTGTAATTGCTGCTTTGTGTTCCATATTTTCAAGTGTGTGCGCGCGCGCGTGTGTTACGGGGCCATTTTGGTGCAAAGAAGTTTCTCCACAGGATAAAAGAGAGAATGCTGTAAGGCAAGAAGCGTGCAATTTTTTATTTATTGATGTATATTTTTTCCCTCCCCACTTTATAATTTAAACGAAGCCATAAAACACTGACGATATCGGTTCCCCCCCATGACCCGACACACGTCCCTGAATCAGTGTGGGTGTGGTTGTTGGAGAGGTGTTAAAGCGAGTGCTTTTTAAGTTGCGTAGTTCTAAACACGCCCCCTTTTTTTCCCCGTTTCTTTCCCTTTTTGCAGCCTCGTACGGATGATGTGCATGTTTCAGCCGTCAAAGGGAAGAAGTAGACCGCTGTTTATAGAGTGGAGATAAATGTACATACGTTTTTGTATGTTTAAAAAAAAAAAAAAGCTATAATATAAATACTCAGGTTTGGTGCTGCTTGTATTGCTATGTAGTGGAGACGTTCAGGGGTTGCTATAAGAATTAAGGCTGATTCTTAGTGCAGCATTTGAGTGACACGAGAGCCTGTTCTGTGCATGGCTGTCAGAAGAGAGCACAGCGTCGACACCCTGCTAGGAAATCCACCACTCGCCTGGCGGCGCTGTCCGACTCTGTGCAGTTTGTAAGTAATACTAATTATTTTTCGTGACCTCCAACATGAACTTAAGCTCAATGCCAAAGGCTGTGCCTCAAAAAAAAGAGAGAAGAGAGAGGAATAAAGGTCAAATAAGGACAAGTATAGTACTATGAAGTTTACATAACCTTTTGCTGTGAAGTGCATTTAAAATCATCTTCTCGGCTTGACTCTGTAGCCTACATGTACAAAGCTGTAAATCAATAACAGGTTTATTTGAATAAGTCATGTTGGATAACAAGTGACCAGGCCTGTTGCATCAGTGTTCACTTTCCTCCATGGATATGTTGTTTCTTTTGTTTTTTGTACATGCATTCAGATTGTTCTAAGTGCACCAAGAAATTCGTGAGACGTTTTACGTCAAGACGCAGAAACTCGGACATTTGAGCAAACCAAGTGCAAACCTTTGCGTCTAGATTATTTTGTTCCCTTCCTTAATTTCATTTAGATCCTAACAATAAATCACATGGTTTCCATCATGTTTAAACTAAGCCTTTGTCTTTGTTTTCAGTGGTTGTGTGTGTGTTTACGAGTTGACTCAGTAATTGGTTGGAAAAAAAAAAGGTAGTAATCACAACTTTTATTTTGGTCATTTTGTGAAAAAGCAATATTGTATGATACAATTCAGGCACATCTGTACTATCCATTTATCATTTTAGTATACAAATAATAATTCACATTAATTTATTAGGTGAATGGGGGACTTATTATGCAGACTTCAGGTTTTAGTTATTAGATTTTCACATGGGTCTCCAGTCTGCATGAAGGGGAAAAAAAATGTGTTCTTTCTCCATTTTTCTGTTTTCTGAGGCTTAAACAAGCAAATCACATTTGTCATCTCGTATACAAGGAGACTCTCGCCTGACTCCGGTTCTGTGCAGCTCTAAGCTTCAGCCATTAAAAAACACCTAACCCAGCCATCTTCAACTCATAGCTGTGTTTTAACATTATCACAAAATATTGAAAATGTATTTGTGAACAAACTTCATACATAGTACTGTGCAGAAATCGTGGGCATCATATCTTTAGTGCAAATGTTATATATGTTTATCATGTCTGCATTATGTACAAAATACTTATTTCCAATCATACCTTAAAAATGAAGAAACATCACATAATCCGGTCTCAAGCCCGGATAAAATGGGAGGGTTGCGTCAGGAAGGGCATCCGGTGTAAAACCTGTGCCAAGTTATTGTGCGGACTGGATATTCCGCTGTGGCGACCTCTTGCCGGGAGCAGCCGAAAGACCAACAACATATATTTGCAAGTCTGTATAGAAAGCAACATATTACATGATGAAACGGAAATGGACAGTTTTCAGAAAAAACTATGGGCTCCTGGGTTTTGCATAAAAATAGAAAGGAGCAAGTGTGACAAAATTACCAGAAGAACTCATTATCTCCAGCACGTTCAATAAAACCTAATCATGGATTTACAAAGAAAAACAGTTTTCACACCAAATATCAATTGTGGTCCTTTTATTACTAGAACTGTTTTCAAATGCATTTTCCTTGCACGTTCCAAAGACAGTACTGTAAGTAGGTTTCACTGAGCAAGCTAGAGTTTGAGTTCATCCCAGGAGCCTACATTAGGTTTTTTTTTTGTTTGTTTGTTTCTGTCTGAAATCTGGTCCGTCATGTAATCTCTTGCTTCCTTTACAGTCATGCAAATATTTTTCTATAATCTTATTTAGTTTTTTTTTTATTTTGTACATAATGCAGACATGATATAGCAACATATGTACAACATCATTTGCTAGACAAAAATGTGGGTGGGAGAAGCTTGTTAAAGTCCCAAACATGGATGTTTCTGGTCCCTGCGTTCTGATTGGCTAGAAAAATGCACTTCTTCAAAGGAGCCTTCAGATGCAACTCATTTAAAGCATTATACAGCAGGAAAAGGAGTGAAATTGAAAGAAAATCAAGCAGGCCATCAAGAATGCATGATGTGTGGACACATTTTGGAGACTTAAGTCTTTTTTCTTTTTTTTCTTTTTTTCAAAAAATTCATGTAAGCTTTAAAAAGCAGAGGATAGGAAACTGGCCCACAAGCATTCCCATAGATGCCTCCCTTTACATTGTAAACTTCTTTTACAATCTTTTCAAGAAACACATTGGCACGGATTAAACTGAGTTTTTCTGATGAGCTTATTGGTGAGCATTTGAAGGTGTGCTACCCATAGGCTGCAAGAGGTGAAAGACAAAAGGATGGTGTAATAGATCTGCTGCTGATGGCCTCTGTTTCTGGTCACTGCAAAGGAGAAAAAAGAAGTAAAAATATTCACACAAGGTATTTAACTGTGTTACATGTTAATGAAATGTTTTGTCCAAGTCATGTTTGTTCATTTTACAGTGCTTTTCTTTTTTTCATTTATAATTGCATATATTGTTTAGATTCTGAATAACATTATAGTGCTGTTCAGATGCGTTTTGTTTCTTAAGTGCGTCATAGACTGTGGACAAAAGCTACAAGAAGATGAATCACTTACTTGATTAAACATGCTTGTACAAAGTCTTTAGCTTCTTCAGAGAAGCCATCAGGCAGTGAAGGCATTAAACCCTTTTGTGCCCCGATATAGAACAGCGCTGCCATCTTGCCCATATGTGCCAGTGGTGGCTTTCCCGTGGCCATTTCAAAGACTGTGCACCCAATGCTCCAGATGTCCGATTTCTTGCCATGACCAGTCTCATTAATCACTTCAGGAGCCATCCAGTACGGTGTCCCGTGCACAGACTTTAAGTAATCGCTACGGCTTCCGCTGTGCGTCAAACAGTTAAGGCGTCGAGCACAGCCGAAATCGATCAGCTTGATGATGCCACTGGGCATCAGCATGATATTGTTTCCTTTTAAATCCCTGTGAATGACTTTGTTGTCATGAAGGTAAATCACGCCTTCTAAGATCTGACGCGTGTACAAGGCGAACACCTTCTCCGATAACGGTCCGAAGCGATTGAGGACGCTGGAGATGGAGCCTCCTGGGATGTATTCCATCAAAATGCTGATTACGTGTCCTGACAGAGTTGTGCCCAGGAATCCCACTATGTTGTGGTGATGAAGGTTTTTCAGAAGATCTACCTCCCTCTCCAGGCAATCGTACTCCTTCATCGCTGTCTCTGAATTGGAGACGTCTAACGTCACTTGCTTGACGGCAATCAGCTGGCCTTGACTCGTGAGTCCGCAGTACACCTGCAATAATCGGTGGATGATCATGGTTGAACTACAAACATTTGATCAAATTTCCACAATCAAGATGGCGAATTGTTAAAAGAATGAGTATGTAGCCACTTACAGTTCCATAGGCACCTCTACCCAGAATTTCCCCTTTGGTCCATGTGATTGTCTCATCTACACTGGACCTCTCAGCATGAAGCAGATTGTCCAAAGGAGTAACCTGTTAAAAATATAGAATGGTCAGTTCCCTTATTAGTAATATTAATCATATTGAGTCAATTTGCCCTGTTATATTTATTGCCATACCTCACAAAAGATTTCCTTGTGTTTTGATGAAGCATCGTTTGTCATTTCTGGATTCTCAGACTTCAGGGTCTCCACCTCTTTTTCTTCCAGTGAAATCAATTCTTCGGCCAAACGTTTCAGCAAATCGTCCGTAATGGGCCCTTCACCCACTTCATCTAAAAATCTCTGGTATACAGGTGACTTTGTCCTGTCAGTCGTCCACGTGTTGATCAAGGGTTGTGATGGGAGCTGATCTCCAGTGGTGTCCTCTTTATTATTGTTACGATCCTGTAAGAATTGCTTACTAAGATAGCGTATTCTGTTTGACCGAATTGAGCTGGAGGAATCTTGCTGATTATTAAAGGCTATTCTTAACTCTGTATCTGAAGGAATTTCTCTGATGATTGACAGCACAGGACTGCATTCAGGCTGCAATACTACGTCTGAACCATGCCTCTTATCTGCCTCACTCATAAGAATTTGATGCTTCCTATTCTGATTTCCCCCAGTGCCAGGTATTACACCTACATCATGTTTTAGGTCAATATCTTGTTTGTGGTCTTCCAGTTCAGGTGGTTGGATTTGCTTCTTCTTGCGTTCTTTACCTTTAAGAGTCTTGCATTGTTTCTTTCTGTTACCCTCCATAGGTTTGCGAGCTATATGTTGTCCACTTAGCTGTCTCTTAAACTGAGGGGCACACTGCACTTGCTTGGGCCTGCCTACGGAACTGCTTGCTCTAAGGTTTTCATATATTGGCGTGGCAAACATTTCGAAAATAGCTGGTCCTTCATCTGCCTGATGGATTTCTACAAACATGTCCCTGTAGCTAACATGGTCCAGAGAGGATTTTGTTCGCTGCGGACCTAAAATCCCTGGCCTTTTACCTTGCCTCGCTGTTTTCTTTGTGTCCCAGTTGAGAAGTTGCTTTTGACTTTGGAGCTTGTTTGATATTTTTTTTGTTCCATTCAACCTTCCTTGATGTAGAGACTCTGGAGTCCTTCTCCTCTGGTTCAAGGGTCCCTCCTTAAGTTTGGGAACATCTTTAACAGGCGTCATCTTTATCCAATCCAATTTGTTGCTCATCTCCTCACTACTAACCTTACCTATTACCTCTTTACCTCCTGTTATGTTCTTCTTAATTCCTTGATTCCTTTTGTTCCTTTCGGGCTTTCCAAAGCCCTTTCTTGAATTTATTTGGTCCAAGATAATTGTTTGGATAGTGTGAGAAGATATGCATTTTATTTCCTCAGCGCTGGTCATCTTACTGGCATTACTGGTTTCCTCCGGAGTGGGATGTAAGGCAGTATTCACAGAGGAGGCATGCTCATTGTCAACAAAAGGCTGTCCCTGTCCAGGTGCATGTCTGCCATCTGTGCTTGTGTCATCAGGTCCATCAAATTTATTTAAAAGAGGTCGTATTAATTCTACACTTTTGTTTATTTTTAGAGCATCTTCTGAATATATTGTCCTATTCTCCTCGCATACATCTTGATAGGCACTTCTGTGTTGTGTTCCCAAAGTCCTCTTAAAAAGGTTGGAAAATTCTGTTACAGACTGCTGCGTCATCTCTACCCCAAGTTTTTGACACCTCATAAATTTAGATTTCATAGCCTCCGTTTTATTGGACTTTATGGGTTCGGTAGTCTCAGAATTCATTAGTTGTTGAGCAGATGAAAGACCAATGTGTGTTCTTTGTAAGGCTCCAAAGATCTGCCCTGTCTCCTGAGAGCTGTTCTCTTCCTCCTCATCCAGAGAGCTTTGGCTGCTGCAGCTGCTCTCCTCACTGCCCCTTCCTGTGCCTCTTGATGTTCTGGAGCTCAGCCGGGAGAACCTCTTTGTTGTTTCCTTGGAGCCAATGGATAAGAGACTCGTCGGCTTGGGTGGCAGTGGACGCTGGAAGTTTAAAAGCCCACACCCGTCCTGGTTCTCTGGGTCAAGTGGAGCCAAATGTTTTGGAGTCCGTGAGCACAGAACAGGGAGTGGATCCTAAATGTTAAAATATGAAAGGCAAGTTTCAAGAAACAAGTGATATCAAAAGAATTAAGTGCTAACACATTTGAGGAATCTTACCCTTTGTCCATTAACATCACCGGAACTAAGCCCTGTAATTTGTTGAAAAGTTAGCCTCGTTAATTTTCAATTTTCCTTCAATTAAAATGATCAAAGTAACGTTTCTCCAGCACTTACTGTTATGTATATTGGTTTGTACTTGTAGTAGAAAGCTTGCATCAAGGGGGCCCAGACTTGGAGCATATTGGCTAAGCTGAGAGTAATGTGGTGCTGGAGGAGTCTCGAGAATGGTTTTGGTCTTCTCTTTACGCCTTGGAGGTATGGGTACTAAAGATGTTTTCACTAGAACATCAGAGGTAGGATACAGGAGCCCAAATCTGGTCCAACATTTGTTCCTCTCCTTCAAGCTTGGGAATGTTGTCCACCTAGGGAAAATGGTAGATTTTGTACAGTACTCTAAATTCAAAGGAAATGCAAAGTCACGCTATTTCTCCATGTCCTTGTTCTGGGATAATGGGGATGACCTGGAAACATGGTCTTGTGCTGACAGCTAGTTCAACCTGTAACAGTATACCTCTGTGCAGTCTTTGTGTAAAAGCGAGAGCAAGACATTTGAACGTTCAGATGCCAAGATGATTTCTTTGTTTTATGGCTGTGTGTGCACAGGTGTAGCTCTTCGATTGCTGTTTGCCCCTACTGTGCGATTGTTTTTTCACCACCAGATGGCTTGTTTTCATTATTTGAATGCTAATTAAGCCTAATTATGTTGTGCTTATGTGTTCAGCTGGCTTACCCAGTTGCCTTGCTGTTCATCTTGGGCTCTGTCGTGCTTTGGAGGCACAAGGCAATGATCTTATCTGTAAATACATTGAAAGTCAGGTCACACCTGCTCAAGCATTTAATGTGCTAGTGACACTAGTATTTCGATAAGACCTTGCCAAAAAAAAAATCCCTTTATTGGGAATACACTTTCACATCCATCATTAATTCTGGTTAGATAAGGCATCTTTTCAAGACATGCAGTACTACTTAATTCATAGCAGTTATATTTATTAGTAGGATGGAAATAAAACCTTACCCCTTTCTCCTTCCTTGCCAGCCAAAAATCAGATATTTTTCACGTTTTTATGTCTATTATAAAAAAATATATATAATTTCCCTTATAAAAGCTCGGTGTGATCATGTGTTGCACTTTGTGTTGTATGAGTCCATACTCTGAGATCACTTGGCTGTGTTGTGCTTAGTCAGACCCTCCCCTTTCATTGTCACCATTGCTTTGTAGGATGGGCCAGGCTTGTGAGTATCGATGTGTGCTGACAGGGGCAGGCTGGTGCGTTTAATTCAGCGGAGAGAGCTGCCTCAGGGGGTGGATCGGGAAAGACAGGACAGAGAGCTACTGTATTACTGGAAATGCTGTACAGATGGAGCTTTGGTGTCTTTTTGGCTTTCAGGGACACACACACACACATTGTTTAGAAAGCTCACCTTGGTGGAAATTTTTGTTTTCTTCTTGAACATCAATATATGCGTATGGTTCCTTTGCATCCTGTGAACAAGAACATGTTTGTTGTTCTGAAATACACACAAGTAAACGCTGACCAATAATGAATAATTTTAGAGACATTTTCAGCATGTGGAACCCCTTTATATCTGAACATTAACTAGAATACTCAGTGGAAACTCTTCCTGAGAACATAATCACTTTGACGTGATGGAGAATGTATCCAAAATGTAAGCTTTCAATCAGTTATCATAATTTCTAACAAATTTATAAAGACATTATCTTATGTACATATAAAGCAGTTATATGAAACATATAAAAAGGATGTGCTTTAGTAGCTAGAATATATGACTTTCTTGTTAATCATATGCTCAAAATATTAACATTGAACATATCACCACACCTATTTAAATCTACTGTGTGCTCTCTTTCTCTACTGTGTAAATTCAAAGTGGGTGTATTTATTTACTTTAATGGTCTAAAATGAAATTCTAATTATCTGAACTAATTTTGAATGGGATTAAAAATACACACACCCCCCCCCAAGAAAAAAATCGGACACACCTAAACATTACCCACTATAAGGCCAAAGGGTTCTTCTCCAAGCTCTTGTAGACATTTGAGGCACACAATCATAATTGGCTTTGTATGCTGAAGCCTCACTCACTCATCATCTATACCGCTTTTATACTGTATACAGGGTAGCAGGGGCCCTAGAGACTATCCCAGGAGACTTGGGGCACATGGTGGGGTACACCCTGGACCCGGTGCTAACACACACAATCATACACTATGGGCAATTTGGGAAACAGCTTAATTTGTAGGAGGAAACCGGAGTACCCACCAAGCACGAGGCACAGAAACTCGAGGAGGGAATTGAACCCGGAACCCGGAACCTGGAGGTGCAAAGTGACAGTGCTAACCACTACACCACCGTGCCACTTATGCTGAAGCCTTCTAAGTTCTATTTACTGGAAACCTGTTCCAGCATTGCCCTTTGCTCCAATGAAGAAGTCATCAAAGCATTGTCCCACCAAACACTTACTTTGTTTTATTAATTACTGTTTATTTTTTTCTCCTTTTTTGAAGACATTCTTGCTCTACAGCATTTATTTGCATGTGCCTAAGGCTTTTGCAAAGTACTGTAAAAAAAAAAGAAAAATACCTACCGTCTTAAAAAGTTACTTCACATATAATAAGGGTTGATGAAATCGGTTATCATATTTCTAAAACAATGCTAAAAAATGTCGCCAAAAGACAGATATCTTACCCTCACGTTGTCCAGGGTGGAGAACAGGTTTGGAGAAGAGATGCTTTGGGAATGGTTATAGCGTTCTGCAGGGAAATGAAACCCTGGCACCACGTGCGCTGGCACTGTTTTTAAAAACACATCACAAAGGAAAGCATGAGTCAACAAGTGAACCCTCTAAGGATGTCTTTATGTGAATTAAATGTAAATTTGCATTACTTAAAATCTTGTTATATTAGCAATCCCCCCCTCACCTGACTGAGCCTGATCTTCTAAAATGATCTGGAGCAGCTCATCTTTGATTGAGCTCTTGATCTGAGAGATGTACGTAAAAACAGTGAAGCCCTTTCGGTCTTGGATGTCCGTATTTCTAAAGAAGAGATGATTGAAGATTTAGAGTTATGCTACTAGATCTCTGGGTCCGGGACCTCGGGTGTGTGTGCATGGAGTTTGCATGTTCTCTCCGTGTTGGTGGGTTTCCTTCGGGTACTCCGGTACTTTCCTCTCACAGTCCAAAGACATGCAGATTAGGTTAATTGGCGTTCCCAAATTGACTGTAGTGTGTGAATGAGCGTGTGAGTGTGTGTATGTTTGTGTGCCCTGCGATGGTTTGGCACCCCATCCAGGGTGTACAGTACCTCGCCTCAGGCCCTAAGTCTCCTGAGATAGGCTTCCAGGCCCCCATGACATGTATACAGGATAAAGCAGTACAGTGAAGTGAGTGACCCATGGAACTCAACTCTATTGATGGCTGAGACCAAGACTGAGAACCACCTGTATAAATCTATCCCACCATTCCACATTCTGGTCAAAATGCTGAAATTTTCTGTTTTCATTGAGGTGAGGCTTGTTTTACTACCCATTTGGGGTAAATGCCGAAAGTGCGAACTGTTTGGGGAAACAAAATTATATGAGCTTGGGTTTCTTACGCAGCCTGAGCCAGGAGTGTCTTCACTACTTTAACAGGATCATAGTCCAATCCCATGGTGTCTTGAAATCCCTGAAACAGATCCACATCCCTAACAGCCAGCATCAGCGGGGTCAAGCCATCCTGGTTCTGCATGTTCACATCTATAGAGTCTGCCTCAAACTAGACAAGACAAGGACAAGACAAAGCTGTTTACTAGGATTCATACATAAATTCATTCATGTGTAATTTGGGTGGAAACAAAAGCTTTATGTAAGACCTCTGGCCCTAGGGGTGATGGGGGTGGGGAACATTTCCTTTAAAGCAATTACAGATGGCCAATGTTTGTAAGGCCAATCTTTTCAATCTCTTAGTGTATCTGAACTGTGCTTCATTGTCTGGCAGTAAATAAAAGCTTCAGAACGTGGTGTCATGTTTCCCACCTGCCAAATGGTGAGTGGAATCAGAGACTGGTCTGCTTACCAGCAGGCGCTGTAGAGCATGAATATCCCCTCTCCAGGCCACCTCTAAGAGCTGAGCACGATGGGCTAAAGGGCTCAACAAGGCGCCCAACAGCTCCTTCTGTAGGTCTGGCTGACTCGCATGCAGTGCTGTCTGATTGCTGTGGTTGCACAGGGTTACATCTGCTCCTCTTTCCAAAAGAAAATGCATGACCTGCATCCAAACATGAATAGAAGTGTAGCTTCATTTGCAGTGTAGGTCAATATTAATATTAACCAAATATAACATTCCAAAGTCATTAGATATCACATGATTAAGAAACTACAGTATATGGCATGGTTATATATGGACACCTACCCATACCCATGTGTATTTCTTCCCCAAATTGAAATGCACGAATGTACAACTGTGTACAATTTCTTAATATGTTGTAGCATTATGATTTCTCCTCACTGGAACTAAGCGTGTCTTAAAACTGTTCCAGCAAAATAATGCCCCTCTGGGGCATGTGCTCCATGAAGACTCGTTCATGATTTGTGGAAGAACTCAAGAACTCCGCAGAGCCCTATATAAAATATTTACTGTCTTCTGAAAATAACTCAACATACAGCCATGATTGTCAAAATAGCTGGCAACAAAAGTGAGTGCACCCTAAATGATAATAGCTGTACATCTTTAAACATGCAAAGTCACGTGACCTATTCATGATGTTCATGTGTTTGTCAGTGGCCGAGTCCATCTTCAGACCTGAACCCTGTTGAGCACCTGTGGAGCGTCCTCAAGCAGAAGGTGGCAAAAGCCCATGTGTCTAACATCCAGCAGCTCCATGATATCATTATGGAGGAGTAAAAGAAGATCTCAGTAACAACATATGCAGCTATGGTGAATTCCAGACCCAGGCCATGCTAGATAGCGATGGTGCTCACAAAAAATATTGACACTTTGGACACAGTTTTGACATGTTCACTTAGGTTGGACTCATTTTCATTGCCACGATAAAGTCTGCATGTTGAGTTATTGTTAGAGGACAGTAAATCTCTGCAGCTATACAAGCTGCACATTGACTACTCTAAAGTACATCCAGTTTTCATTGTTCTGGTATTGTCCCCTGAGAACATTCAATAAAGTGGTTGCTGAAATGTGAGGGGTGTACTCACTTTTGTTAGGATGTATATAATAATAATAATTATCGTTATTATTTTGCATATTTGTCACACTTGAATGATTCAGATGATCAGACAAGTTATAATATTACATAAAGATAACCAAAGTAAATACAAAGTGTACTTTTTAAATGATGATTTCATTTATTAAGGGAAAAAAGCTGTCCAAACCTGCCAGCCCTTAGGTGAAAAAGTAATTGCCCCCTAAAACTAATAACCTTTGGTGGCAACAACTGCAATCAAGCATTTGCAACAACTGGCAATGAGTCTTTCACATGGCTGTAGAGGAATTTGTGCCCACTCTTCTTTATAGAATTGTTTTAATTCAGCCGAATTGGAGGGTTTTTGAGCATGACCGGATCCCAACCGGATTTAAGTCCTGGCTTTGACTAGATCACTTCAAAACCTTAATTTACTATTTTTTAAGCCATCAGAGGTGGGCTTGCTGGTGTGTTCCAGATGATTGTCCTGCTGCATAACCCAAGTCCGCTTGAGCATGAGATCACAAACTGACGGCCAGAATTTCTCCTTCAGAATTTTCTGGTAGAGCGCAGATTTCATAGTTTCATTAATTAGGTCATCCAGACCCTGAAGCTACTGATCATCATACTACCACCACCATGTTTGACTGGTATGATGTTCCTGGTTGTGGAAAGTGAAATTTAACTCAGCAAGGGGGTAATAACTTTTTCACATAGGGCCAGGTGGGTTGGGATAGTTTTTTTTTCCTTTAATAAATGCAATCATAATTTAAAAACTGCATTTTGTATTTACTCAGGTCATCTTGGTTTAATATAAAAATTGTGTTCGATGATCAAAATCATTTAGGTGTGACAAATTAGCAAAAAAAAAAAAAACAGGATATCAGAATACTTTTTCATGGCACTGTAGATTCTTCCAACTATGCTTTAATGATGCTCCAGAAAAATCATAATGCTATAAGATTTGAAGAAATCATACACATTTGTATATTTGTGCTTTTAAATTTGGATAACGAACGCACATGGCACCTCAAGCCAAGGGTTAAGGTTACTTTTTCAGTTGCTGTTAAACCAACTCATCACAGCGTCCTGTCTATAGTTAGTAAAGTTTATTTCTATGTTTTACATCAGCAGAATTACCAAGAATCCCTTACCACGTCAAGGCCCATCTGACAGGCACTGATTAGAGGAGTGTCACCCTGAGCGTTGTCAGGCTGGTCCAGCTCTTCCCAGGAGAAAAGTCCATCTTCCACTCCTCGAGTAACAGCTTCCAAGTCCCCCTTCAACAGCAGATCCACAAAATGTCTTTCCTCTGTCTTCATTCTCTAGTCCCTGGAGCTGCATAAACCCAGAGCTGAGAAAGAATTAATGAATTTGGTCCTTTCACAGTCTTCTCTCCGTAATTCCGAAGGCGCGAAGGTGTGCATGTAATTCAGCTGTTCTTTCACACATTATCAACATTTTAATAAGATCTCCTGTAGATCAAGGCCATTGGGTGAACATACTGTAACTGGAGATTTTCTAGATTGGACAAGAGTAAGGGTGTTTATCAAGTCACAATTTTAACTACTGTATCTTAATGCATTCGCACTTCATCAGTAAGCATTCCAAAGGATTAATGAGTAACTCTTTTCAATGCACTAGTATTATTTTTTTTTCTTTTTAGAATTTCATATACCTAGGAAAAATATTATTACTCACCGCTCAACTTAGTCTCTCACTAGCTGTCCATGCAGAAGAATAGTAAATATAGTACTATGCCGGACATATATGGTGCAGTCGTATGTGAGCATTCGTGTATTTTTTAAGCGTTATTAGTCTTCATTGCACCCCGTGCTTGTTTTGCTCCGTTGAGTTTACAGCCTGTTCCTATGGAGACGGTGGTGCTGGAGATTAACAGTGATCTCGGATTCAGTCTGGCGGTTGTCTTTGTGTTGGGTTAAAGGAATGAACTTGAGCATTCTGAAAAAGTTTTTTGGTTAATCCGGTAAAGAAGTTCCTTACAGTGTTAAAACAATACATATGCATTTAAAAAAAAAACTAAAATAAACCAAAAACACTTTGACACCTGGAACTACTTCTTTGAAACTAAGGTCAATTCCACCCTTACATCTCATATACAAATATAACTGTATATAAACAACAATAGGTTTGCCATCTATCCCATCAAGTGATACCTGTGTCATCATCATTATCCTATTTGCCTACGCTTAATATATATGTGCCATACAAGGCATTATGAATGTTGTACTTATATTAAGAACAAGTGCATTATTGTAATTAAACCTGACATTTCTTTTTTTGGAGTTGGAGCGAAACTGCTGTCTGAGGCATGTTGTTAAAGAAAATTAATCAACACCCCCTCATCCACTGAAAACATTAATCAACCTCGCCATGTTTTAAATAAGACTGATCTTCAAGAGCAGATCTACAAGATATTTTAATATGAGAGATTTTAAAGGAATATAAAGTAATCATGAAGTCAGAGATCCAGTGATGCTGTAAAGCGTGTGACACAGAAACAGGAAACCATTCAATTATCAAGTCATTGCAATGTACAGTATGTCAAACACGTCAAATGTCAAACAAGGTGGAACAATGGTCGCTAGTCAAGGCTCATGACTCTTGCTAAATGCTCCAAAGGTATATCTCCTGTTTTGACATATGCATTCTGACGTGTTTCTGCTCTCCACAGTTGTACATAATGGTTGTCTGGGTTACTCTAGCCTTTCTATGATCTCAAACCACTTCTCTCATCAACAGGATGTTTGTTTGTTTTTATCTACAGTTCTGCCGTTCTAGAAATATTTATATCGATACATATGGCAGCCAAAATCATCATGCATTATATTATGCATTGCATTGCCGCCACACCATTGGCTGATTACATAATTGCATAAAAAAGTCAGTGTACCAGTGTTCTTAATGAAGTGGTTAGTGAGTGTATCTCCACCACCTCTATCCTTCACAAAACTGTCAAACTTATAGCTTTACATTATTTATTTTTCACCCAAAGTGGATATAATCTTATCTTGATGGTATTTTGGCGCCCCCTGCTGACAGAAGAGATTAAGAACAAGTTTAGAACTTAATTACTGTTAATATGTTGAGTGCCTTAACAGTGATAGTAATATAAATAAATATTACTTTTATATAAAACTTATAAATTTCAAAATCACATCTGTTTATCACAACAGACTTCAGATGACACCTGACAATAGAGTTATTAGTGTTGAGCATTATATCTTGCCAAATCTGCAGAAGGACACAAAAGTAATTTTTTTAAAAGTATTATTATTATTTGTTTGTTTGTTTGCTTGCTTGTTTTTGTGTCCTGCTGTAGTATATTGTGTATTGTGCATGAGCATGTGTCTCATGGTTTCTTGGTTCCTCTGTGCTCCCTCAGACACACCCAGTGTTAAATAGTTAGATAGAAAGATAGATACAGTAGATACTTACTTTACTATACTTTACTTACTTACTTACTTATTTACTTTACTATATTTTACTTTACTTAAGTTACTGGTTAAATGCTAAAACCAAAAAAAACCCAAAAAAACTACAGGTCCTACAAGAAACATATAGTAGAAATAAAGCATCAAATCAAGCATAAATCACAAGTTTAAAAGTCTATTTTTCAATAGTCTATTTTTTTTTTTTTTTACTATTTTTCAGAATAATTCAGTCTCAGAACAAAAATCTCTCTGTCAGTCTGTCCAGTCAGATATTTTCACAGCATCAATCAATACAGAACTGAATGAAACTTTGGCAGCACTTGGGTATTTGCCTGAAGTTAAACCTGTAAACCATAAATAAAATGAGTAGAGCTGAAGTTCTGAGCAGTTTTGTGCCAGATTATAAACTCAACGTTTTAACAGCGTACTGCGCATGTGTCAAACTGTGGGCGTGTCTTAAATCGACCCGGCTGGACAGAATTTAATTTTAAAAAAAAATGTAGTACTGTACTCAGATCTCTGCTGAAGTTTAAACTGCACCATAAGTGAAATGTAAATGTGGTGAAGTTTGATATTCACACATTCGACAGACATTCGGAAGCGGTATATTAGGGACCGTCGACAAATTTCTGTCCAAATAAAAAGTGATACTTGTTACTTATCTGGCTACGTGCCTCAGTTATTCTAATTTCTTATTAAATATAAATATGCCATGCATCATTGCATACTGCTATTGTTTATTTATTAATAATTGTTGAATTAATAGATAATTTTTATTGAGTATCGTGAATTAGTTAGCAGTTTTATATATATATATATATATATATATATATTAATTAGATTAGATATTAATTAGAAACGCTAAACTGAATATTTTTACTGGCATTAGTTAATTTTTTTAGTACTTAAGTGGTATAAGTGAATTTCTTTTACTTTTTTAAATATTTTTTTTCGCGCGAGTCGTTTAAAGATGAAACTAAAAAACATCCCACATCATAATACATTGGCTCATTAAAGTGGAGATACATTTTTAAAAACCACATACTAATATAAAAATATAACGCAATACAAAAACGTAAATAAAACAGGTATCACTGAATATGGGCTTCAGCCTGAACGGTTGTCATGGGGGCGCTGCTGACCGCGTGCCGAGGCGCTGCAGACTGCGCATGCGCGTGGGGAGCCTTTAAAGCCGGGATGCTGCGCGGTGCTGATGCTGCGGTCAGTGTTTGGTCACTGAGACCAACAGGACGTTCTCTGCTCATCCGGTCTCTAGGCTATCCGATTGATGATCTGAGTTTATAAACCTAAAGTTTGATTTTATTATATTATATTATTAGGCAGCGCTGAAAGGAATTGGATTTTTTGACTTTTGGACATATATTTTTATTTCTGAGATCACAGAAGAGATGCGCGACTGATCTCTGCTCTGCACCGCATCAAGTTTTCCGCCGGCTTGAACTTTCTCTTAGGATCTTTAGATACTGTTTAGATTTTTTTTTTTCTTTTTTTTCCCCCTTCTTTTTATTTAATTCCTCCTGCGTCAGGGCTCGTCATGGTGGACGCGGCGGAGTGCGGAGTCAAAGTGATGTGCCGATTCAGGCCACTGAACGAGTCGGAAATCACCCGGGGGGACAAATACATCCCGAAATTTAAAGGCGAGGACACTGTCGTCGTATCGGTGAGTTAACACCCCTCTCACTTTCACTCATCTGGATAAAGTCCAGCTGTTATTCCAGCTGTTCCTAAACAGGAAACAGGAGGAGTCAGATGAAACCTGGGCTGTGTTCCAAACCACACAGTACTGCATGAACTTCTCTCTAACCTTCTCACACACTATACACTAATCAGACATAATTTTGAGTAGCTCCCCTCTTTTGCCATCAACAAAACAGAGATGCACTGTGTGTTCTGAATCTTACTATCACAACCAGCATTAAACTTTTCATCAAGTCAAAATCAACACTAGCGCTTCTATGCACCAGCCTTCACTTCCCATGTGCATCAGTGAGCCTTGGCCACCCTGACCCTGTCACCAGTTCACCGGTTTTCCTTCCTTAGATCACTTTTGGTATGTCCTGACCACTGCAGACCAGGAACATCCAACAAGCTGAAGAGTACAATTTGGCCCTTCTCACAGTAGCTATAGTTTCAATATTTCGTGCCAATGGCACCTTGAAGTGGGTGAAATATACAGTATTTTGCAGCAAGTGATTGTTTCCAACACATCAACTTCAGGGACAAAACAATCCCTTGCTGCCTAATACCTGTATATCCCACCCACTTCATGGTGCCATTGGCACAAGATATTGGTCAGAACAACTCCAAAACTGCAGCCCTTGTTGGATATTCCCAAGCTACAGTGGTCAGGACATACCAAAAGTGATCCAAAGAAGGAAAACTGAAGAACTTGTGACAAGGTCGTGGGTGACCGAGACTCACTGATGCACATATCGGTTCATGTACTCTGGTCTAATATAAGAGCTACTGTAGCTCAAATTGTTGAAAAGGTGAATGCTGGTCTCAGTACAAAGGTGTCAGGACACACAGGTCATCACTGTTTTGGTGGCACAATGGGGATCCACTCAATATTAACCGGGTGGGCATAATGTTATGGCTAATATGTTATGGCAATGTTCACACACCATCCCATTCCAGATTACTCGTACAATAAACTCGAGTCTTCCGAGAAGGCTCACCACTAGATTTTTTATTATTAGGTACACCAATGGCCTCCATGGTCCCTAGTTGGACTACATGGATGGATGAATGGATGGCTTCTAGTTTACAGCATTCAAAGGCATTCTATAAAGCTGTGTGCTTCTGACTTTGTGGCAACAGTTTGTAGAAGGAAGGTGATGATCAGGTGTCCACATACAGTACTTTTGGAAATATTGTGTATGAATAGTGTTCAATAATGGAACTTGTTTCTACCGGATTAAATTCAAATGTCCTTTACCAATGACAGGTTTACAGACCCCTGATACTATTTTCATGTCCATATTCAGTGCCATTAAAATGTCACTTTCAGTCATTTTACTCCCATGTGCTTATGAACCATAAACCTCACCGTACTTGATGCTTTCATGATCCCTATGATGAGTATTATAATTCAGTTAAGGATTGAAAAATGAAAATAGAAGTAGACACAAAGCCATTTCACAAGTGCCTAAAGAAATGTCAGCATGAGCTCACTGCCAATCAGGTGCTTGTCACTATGCAGTCGGACTTTGTCACCGTTATGAAAAGACGGACAGCAGTTCCATTCCATTGTGATCGAGCTGTCGCCATGTTAACCAGCCTTAATCCAAAATGGAAAAATGTACAATATTAATTTAAAGGATTAACTCGAAGCATTCAATTTGCACATTTTGGGTATATTAAATCATTGAGGAGAACCTCTTGTTTCTTGTTAGTTATGCTTTTTTGGATTAATATTAGATAATTTTTTTTTATGATCTCCAAACAGCTCTAATTTTCAAGTCTTAGCTTATCATGGATGGCTTACTGTAGCATTCGGACAAAAGACGTAGCTGTTTTTCTTTCATACAGCGTGTTGTGTTTGTCTAGGCTGTCTTTAACATACGCGCACACACACACACACACACACACACACACATTCCACAAAGTGTGCTAAATGAGAGTGATGATGCAAGGAAAATTAGCTAATTTCAGTTTTGGTATCTTTTAAATCTTTAAAAACCATTTTGGTAGTGTAAATTAAATATCAATATCACTTGTTTGCAAAAAATGTAAAGGTGATGAAAAATGAACAAAATCGTATCTGTATTTAAATAGACTGGCTGATGACAGACTGATTAGTATGTAGATGTTGCATTTGCTTGGCCTTAATGGTTTTAAAGCTTTGCCACGTGTTCCATGCATGATCGCTCTCGTTTTGCACACTTTGTGGAATGCGTGTGTGAACCAAGGTTAAAGACAGCCTAGACAAACAGCACACACACCGGCTGTATGAAAGAAAAATCAAAGTCTTTTGTCTAAATGCCAAGCCATCGGTGATTAGACTTGGAAATCTGAGAATTTAGAAAATAGTAGCATCACAATACACTGTTTTTGTATTTTCTACATTTATTTGACATGCTTCAAACATATCTGTGCATTTCTGTTTGTTTTTGTCTCTCTCTCTCTCTCTCTCTCTCTCTTTCGTATAGAAATGGATGGATAATTTTGACTTTTTCAAAATAATATTAAAAAAAGATCAGAACTCAAAAATCATTCAGAGATTAATCTGATCATAAATCATAAAACAAATCTGATGTTTCTCATGATAATTGCATTTTATGCATTTATGCATTTTATATATATATATATATATATATATTTTTTTATTTTATTTATTTATTATTATTATTATTATTTTAAATTTATTTATTTATTTATTTTTCCTATTTTTCCTACACAGTCTTTTTCCTCTCTGTCTGTCCTTCAGTGTGAAGTCAATATCAGGGCTCTTGATTGAATGCATTGTTCCTGTCATCACTTTCTGCAATATTTAGATTAATATTTAATAGATTTGTTCATATAAAGATATGAGCTCTTCTTGCACTTGAACTGAAACCAGCTCTTCTACACTGTGGATGTGGTTTGTTAGTGTTTGTGAAACCACGGTGTGTATGGTGTCTCTTTTAGTCGAACAGCTAATTGAATACAGACCAAAATGAACTCTTAATGTGTGTATATATTATCTTTTTCCTAATCTAATCTGCTCGGTCTAATCTTTCCTGTGTTGTGTTCTCATGGTACATGGTCTAATTTTATTTGAAGACCGGTGAAGGTAATTTCCTGCCGCATCAGTTTTACTGATTATCATTATTATTTCCATCTCTCTCTCTTTCTCTCATCCTTTATGAATATATATATAGACCAGCAAACACCAAACATGAATCTGAGTTATAAATAAAAATCTAGATAAACAAAATTTATCCCAAATGAGATAACATGAAAATCTATTAAGTCTTAAGGTTGACTTTTATATTCGCTCATCTTGCCATTATCAATCCCACATGTTATTAATTGTGCTTGTTCATGGCTACACTCATTTGCACAAAGAAACGCCCTCAAATCACCATATATGGTAAGCAGTGTCACTTTATAATGCAGTAACAGTGTTTTATATTGTACTATTGTATGAGTCTGTTTAATTTTCCCTACTTACATTAAGAAATTCTTCATGGAAATGTAATATTTTCACTTTTCTGATGCTGGCTTTCAAAATGTGATCGTATCACAGCATACACAATGTGAAAAAGGCACTGTAGGATGTCATCGTTCGAGACTTAGTTGGTTGAGAAATTCCAGCACTGTCTGCAATGTACTCGCAGCTAAAAGCTCTTGAATAGAGATGAACTGAAAGTGCACTGAGCAGTCAAACAGAACTGGAGATCCAGTCCTGACTCTCAGCATCGGACAGTTACCGGTGGTGCTAAAAACACTTTCACTCATCATCATCATCATCATCATCATCATCATCATCATCATCACGCACAAGCAAAACTTGATAAATCTCTTTCGGTGCACGGATAACTGTGTGTGCACTTTTTTTTTTCCTTCCAAGCTTAGCTCACATTGAAATCTCAACTTTGGTTCTGGTGTAGTTGGATCTTTAACATGTACTTTGGTGGAGAGGAAGTTTGACTCCTAACTTCTAAACCCATGAGCCATCAGGAGCACCAAATTCACATTTCTTTTCGCTTTTGCAATTGCACACCTTTAACGTTAATTACACTGTTGTCAGTGAATAAATTGCAGATTATTTTGATCATATGTGCTATGGTTAAGGGTGTAACTTTGGGTTCAGCATTGGGGGATTGAGAGCTCCTAATTTTTTTTCCTCCCTCTTCCCCCTTTTTTTTTGGGGGGGGGGGGGTTGATCTGTTTTATACATATCTCAACAGATGCAGTTGAATTGCATAAAATTAAATTTGATTGTCTTTAAAACACCTCACGAGTTCGTTTATTCTTTTAAACAATGGATGGCATTTTAGCAAATGGGTTTTTGATCTGTAGGACGGTGAGCAGTTAGTCGACTGTATTTGTTGAGAAAGGGAGAAAGCCGGATGCCTCACTTTAGCAGTTCTAGCATCCCATGAAGTCCAATCTTTCCGTTCTCTTTTTAGGTCACATGACCACATATCGGATATCTGTTCAATCTAGGACCACATATAAAAGTGACTCTTCAAACAGCCCTAAATAATCAGATCTGTGTTGCATTCGGGTAGGAAATTGCAGTTGAGTCACTTCAGGCTGATGATGTGAGCACAGCTTTACTCTTGCTGGTTTTCGTGGTGTATGCACTTGCTGTTGCTCACGCCTGCAGTTACTGCTGCGTCTGGAGGATGCAGCCGAGTCTGAGGATGGGGGTGGATGTTATTCTTTGCTTGTTACCCTGAATTGAGAAAGCCAAACATTATCATGTTTTATAACAGTGAGTCATTTCAATTCATCATTATATGTGACTGCAGTCACTCAGTACTTCAGGACTGAAATTTCTATGAACAGTTTTGTACCTGAGCCTCCAATCATGAAACTGGACTCCATATTAACTTAAGAACATCCCCTGTTATATTGCACTTCCAGCCTCCTAACACACAGTATGGACTGCTGATCAGTCCCTGCTATCCGTTATCTCCCAAATGAGGCTGGGTTCCCTGTTTAGTCTGTCTCCTCTCAAAGTTTCTTCCTGCGACCATTTCAGGGAGTTTTCTTGCCCGCGTTGCTCTCAGCTTGCTCATCTGGGACGATCTAGTCATTTCGATTCATACATATTTTCTCACATATTTTATACTCATTTTCCTAAAGCTGCTTCGCGACGATGACTTTATAGTGCTATAGTGCTATATAAATACAATTGAATGAGTAAATGAATAAATTCTATGATATAATATTAGGTGGGGTTGTACTAGCGGAGGGAGGGGGGTGTAACAATCCTCACCCCCATAAATTACGCTTATGGTTACGATGAACATTTTAGCAACACTAAACCATATAACATTGCAGAGAAACTGAATTTCCTTAGATACAGTCGAATGATTTTCATGCCGCTGCTGCTGTTGCTGCTTTTTGTTCAGGGTTCTGTTCAAATTGACATGAAATACAAAAGCATTCAAGTGAAATAATGAGAGACAATTGCTATGAAAGTGGCATGAGAATGAGATTTCACTTGCTTGGCCGCTGGGAATACAGATGGGGTGGGCGAGATAGGAACATTCCTTTCCATATGGAAAGAAACCAATTATAATGTTTGTTTCTTAAAAAAGCATTTGGCTGTGTGTCTTAAACGCAACAATTCGACATTTTCTTACTTGAACATCAGAAGCCATTTAGTTTCTTTCTTTCTTTCTTTCTTTCTTTCTTTCTTTTTTGTTTACTTTTTTTCTTTTAAATCCATGAGCTATGCAAACAGAATGCCTCTGAGACTGTAGGATGTAAAAACAGATGAAATTATGTTTATTCCTGTTATGGACCTCTTTCCAGATTAGGGCTATAAACACGGCCATCAAAGTGGTCATGAGTTAAAGAGGTGTGCAACAAGGAAACAGAAATCCTAGCCTAAGCGCTCCTGGTGGATATATAACGCTATACAGTAGGTGTTTTAAAATGATGGCGGATGGGGGCATAAAGCGCCAACATCTGTTTGTTTGATTCGCTTGTCTATAGAATCAGTACTGATCCAATTAAATCCCAAAAATAAACAATTTCTAGTTCTTTTATAAATATATTACCTTGTGATTAGGACCGTTTAACTGGAAATCGGTCCATCATTCAAGCAACCAATAATGTAGCTTAATACTTAAAATCATACCGATACTAGGACTGAGCTTCGGGTTAATATTCACGTCACCAATCAGAATGAAGGAAAAAGTCTGATGTCTCTGGCGTTAATGGCATGAGTGTTGGTATCAGATGGGTTTCAGAAACTGCTGACTTTCTGGGATTTTTAGTCTCAACCGCCTTTAAACAGAATGGTGGAAATAAAAATAAATGAATAAAAACACTGCTGTGTAAGATTAACACCTTGATGAGAGAGGTCAGAGACGATCTGAGCTCTACGTCAACTCAAATAAGGCACAGTTTCCAGTCGTGGTGAGCAGAAAAACATTTCAGACTGCAGAGAACATTGAATCTCAAGGCAGATTGGGAACAATTCAACGTCTGACTATGTACTGTATGGCACTGATTAAATATAAGCCTAGAAGTATAGCAAAGACATGATGTATTTTTACAAGTAAAAGTCATTTACGATTTTTTTTATCGCAGTTATGCTGAAAGAATAGCTAATAGTAACAGTAATGATACATTTTTCTTTTAGCAGCAGCTTAGTGAACCTTGACTGATACAGCAGAACGTGTGTAATCCTCTAAAATCGACATTCTTTAGAGCAAATCTGTTCACTCCATTCATATGGTAATAGCCTGCTTGTATAAAATCGACCGTTCCGCACATCTGTCAGCCAAACCCTGTTCCTCAGGCATGAGAGATTTACAATGCTGTTTTATTTATTTACTTTTTTTTTTTTTATAGAATAAACATGTTTGTGAATGTGTTGATCTGTTTTAATAAATGCACATATATTAGTGTCCTTGTACATCTAGCTGTGGCTCATTAGCGAGTGTTATGAGGTGTTGAACTGTTCTTTGTGTCCTGCTTTTCAGCCTGGCGGGTTTAGTGATCTCGGGGGTGCTGGGGGTTTCACCACTAGACTAAACGCTATTAACATATCTGGAAGGTGTGTATAGGGATGGAGACATTTTCCCTTTTGTTCTCTGTGAGTGCTGGATTTAATTGGCGTAGCTGAGCATAACGTATACAGCACACGTACAGTAAACATATGTAGTATATATATATATATATATATATATAAGTGTTTGTAGAAACTTTTGACTATTTTTTTATGCTTTGTGTCTGGAAGCTGTTTTGTTTAGTAGCACTCAATCATAATGTTTTACGTAACAGAAATGGTCTGTACATGTCTTCACAGGGATGCGACTGATTTTATTGTATCTAATGTAAAGCGAATTTACTGAATTTTTCTTTACATTTTATTGCAAAAGTCTGTGTTCTAAAGAGTAGCAATGAAAAAGTAAGTAGTTAATAATAATAATAATAATAATAATAGTAGTAGTAGTAATAAAAATAAATAATGTTCATATAAAATAATATTTAAATGTACATTCAATAAAATGACATTGTAAGCATTTCATTATTTTGTTTTTATCAGGGCACAGTTTATAATTGAAAGTGAATAGGTTATTTATTTATTTATTTATTTTAATGATTAATATTATATTTAATATTATTATTATTATAATTATTATTATTATTACTATAATTTTTATATATATATTTTTTTACCCTTTTATTTTTGCTTTTACATTGTGTTGTTCCAAATTTAGATTAACAAATTTAATTTATTATAAATATTATAGATTTCTTTCCTCATAATGTCAAATCCACACAGTGTTTATGGTCTCGGGTCGCGTTCCATTCCTTGCTCTGTTGGATTTCATGTGCAAGCCCACGCGGTAATCACGATTGTGTGTTTCTTTAGTGAGGGGGTGGAAGAGGGGTGAATATTTATGATGTTTGTGACCACACACACACACACACACACACACACACTAGCACAGATTTCTGTGCTACCATATTTGTATTAGCTGTCTGATACCTACCAGACATCCCATTGGCCGGTTTGTTTATTTATTTCAGGTCAGCGTCATTTATTTAATCGTGACAGTAATGAGGATATTGTTTGGTGGTTATTATAATATATAATGTAGTATAGACCACACACACTTGTGGTACCATGGACAGAGATACAATATCCATCATCCTGGCTTATTTATCAGATTCCTCTCTCAGATGGCAGATTTCTGTAACTCTTTGTGGATGTGCCATCATTAAGACGGCGTCTGCTTAGAGGTTTAGCGAGACACTTCAGCGTATTGATGGCCTTAAGCCTTGGAATGGAAAGATTGAGTTCTGCAGCACAGACGCCCCTGCGGAAAGGCCTTGACTCCCCCAGGAGACCCGACATCAATTATTGACCAAAAGTAGATGCTGTTTTGATGCTGGTCTGTATTGTGTGTGTGAGTGTGTTTTCTGGGCATATATGTGTGTGTGTCGGGGGGAGGGGGGGGGG
>JAOVVB010000049.1:6714651-6734172 GCA_028570985.1 Heterobranchus longifilis
CTTAGCAAAGACATCACTATATTTACCTTGAATTCAGTCCTACATTTTTTTTATTGTGCTTAACTTGCTCGTGTACACATTTATGTGATAATTTTTTTTTCGGTAACCACACCATATTAGATCACATTTGATCTTTCACACTATGGAGTGAGGCACATCCAAGTACACTTGGCCCCAAAGTCCAGAATGTTTGCTCGATGTTAACACTGTGTACTTTGGCTTGGCAAGGATCAGTGTACTAGGGTTGTGTTCATTTGAAAAGGTGATATCAAGCATGGTACGGTCTACTCTAGCGCAGTTCGAATCAAGTATGGAAGCCAACCATACCTAAACTTGGAAGTGGACCTCTGTTTAGAACGTGTCATCACGTGACATCAGTGCCGTATGTCTCCTACAACATGTACCACATCAAAGTGAGAAGTTTGAGTTCTTTGTACTCTTCTTCTCCTTGTGTTACCTGGTGGCTCGCAATCCAACTACGTGCATACTGCCACCTGAGGTATTGGAGAATGTAAATTTGGAAGTACTGCATATGCAACAATATTACTAACGAGAAAGTTGACCAGCCGGGAAGAGTGGAGGGGGTGAAAGTACCCTTAGTCTCCAGCTTTAGTCAGAAATCATGAAATTATATACATTATATGGACACCTGTATGTGAACATCTATGTATTGAACATCCCATTCCAACATCATAGGTTTTGAGTAATTTTCCCCCTTTGTTCTTATAATAACCTCTAATGTGTAGTTGTGGGGATTTGCCTATTTAATGACATTAGATCAGGCACTGTTTGTGTAGGGTAAGGAAGTTCGAGGAGGAGATTGGTATTCACCCAAAAGTAGTTTGGGCCACTTTGTTCCAGTGAAGGAAAATTTTAATATTACAGTTGTGTGCTTCCAACTTAGTGCCAACACTTTGGGTGACGTGTGTCAGGTGTCCAAATACTTTTGGCTACACAGTGGTGCGTGTCCAAACGTATTGAAGGAAAGAGTTAAATGTAATGTTTTAAAGAAGTTGCTATACAACAATCAACATTTAGTATAAAGTCCTCCATTCTTTAAAACCTGCTGGAACTAAAAAAAAAAAAAAAAAAGACATTTGAAGTAGGACATGGCTATTGTGGTAGAATTTCTTGGTGTTTCATGAATTTAATAGGGAAAAATTTTCAATATAAGGTGGCACGGTGGCTTCGTAGTTAGTACTGTTGCCTTGCACCTCCAGGGTTGGGAGATTATGTTTTGACATAAAGATGAAGGCAAGCTATTTTCCTCAAATATGGAAAATAGAAAGAAGCATGCCAGATTTATAAAATTATGAAAGTGAAGAACATATATTATCAGATACTTTTTAAAATGCTGGCATTTTAGATACTTAGAGTGGAATAGTTGTTGGAATTGTTCAAACAGAATTCTTAAACTGTTCTTCATCTACTATTTGTACACTGAATGAAATAACTTTGGGTTTATAGGGTTTTCTGCTTGGCATGTCAGTGTGTGTCTGGAGCCGAAGAAGGCAGTGGATTCAACCTCGCTGTGGTTGTACAGAATGGGAACCCCATTTCATGGAAAAGAGGAAGAGGTGGAAAGACCACCTCAAAATGTGGTTGTGGTAGAAGTTAACTCCCTCTCCACCAAGACGGCAAGCTTGTTCCCACCTCCTCCTCCTCCTCCTTCTTCTTCTTCAAGTGTTGCCTCCCACTTTGCCCCTCATTTCCCTTCCTCATCATGGAGTCTGGAGCTATTAGTAAGCAGCTGTATGATGTGTGCTGTCCACTCCAAAAAGGTGTGCGAATGTATTGTGCAGAAGGAGGTGCTTGGAAAAAGTAAAGGAACTTGTCATTGCACATGGGATCGCATGGCTTTGAAGTGCGGGCCTCCCTCTTACTCTGAGGGGCCACAGTAGATAAAGGTCATGGTCTTATGGGTGGGCTATATCTGTCCAGCAAGGGTGCCAGAGAGAGGGAGGTAGACTGAGGAGGCAGTACAGTAGAAACCCTTTCAGTATAACTGTTAAGGACTTTCAACAAATCATTACAGAGATTTAAATAACAATGAAAAAACGTGGGATTTAACTGTTATTCAGTTGTGCATGATGGAGGGATCTATGAATTAATTTTATAATACAAAGTGTGTTTATAATTAGGCTGTTTGAATGTTACACAATTAACGCTGTTCTGTAGACTACTGCGTGTACAGTATTTATGCTCAAAAACATTACTATACTGAACACTATAGTTTATAATCATACATTTGAAACTTTAAACAATGTTTATCCTGGTATATTTTATATACTGTTGATTGAATTTCTGATTGAAGGAGATATTTATAAATCATTCAGCAAATCTTTTAGTTTCTAAATTGGTGTGGTGGTGAGTAAAAAAACATTAATTTGCCTTAAAAAAAATGTTGGTATGTCAATAAAAGTTAGATTTCTGTGGTACCAACTTCATCAACACTAGCTGCGATTACCTGCAGGATTTAATGCAGCAAAGCAAATCTCTAAAGATCTACACAATAGATGCTCACTCAAGAAGCTCGAGGAAGGTTCTTCACGATGGACAACATGCCCGCCAGACAATTATCCCAATACAGGTAAAATATATCAAATATGTATTTGGTATTCCATTGATTATATTTTTGCTTTCAATTTTACATAGAGTCTGCCATGATATGAGTTTTTCATGTTTTTTCTGAAATAAAGACAGAATCCTAAAACAAACATTAGGATTACCCAGCTGCACGTACATATCACATGGGTGACAAGTGCAGATGCTTCCTGTCAAGTGTACTCCCTGCTACAATTAAGCTC
This sequence comes from Heterobranchus longifilis, assembly GCA_028570985.1. Lineage (NCBI taxonomy): Eukaryota > Metazoa > Chordata > Actinopteri > Siluriformes > Clariidae > Heterobranchus > Heterobranchus longifilis. Next base: position 6,717,459 of record JAOVVB010000049.1, read on the forward strand.
TTTGGCATGCACAGCAGACCCAGTTGAATGTAATTTTGGATCAAGGCAGCAAAAGGAAAAGGAATCCAATGGCTCATTTTTGGGGCTGGATGGAAGGAGCGTCAGTCACAAAGACTTGAACCACTGGCTAGTGTTTCAGTGGGAACAGTAACTAAAGTGACATGCATTGGGATTTCTGGGAAAGGCATCGGTCGATCGGGTTGGAAATTATGGTTGAAAGCACCCATTCAGTGACCTTGATGCTTGGGCATTAAGGAAAAACAGAAGAGCAACTGTTTTTTTCATGTGACTGTGAAAGTAATTGCAGGATGTGATCAGAGTGTCAGCAAAAGAAGAAACTATACAGGGATATTCTAAGAGGATTGCAGAGTATACATCACACATTACAAAAGACAGATAGACATTTTAGTGGTGTGAAAACCATAGGCACTGGTCTGTAGATGTCAGATGAAAGTGGTGGCTCTTGTGGCTTTGTTAAAGTTGAGGCATTTGGTTGGCATGGTTTTGGAGCAACTTCATGAATGAGTCCCTGCAAATCGCTACGTTATTCTAACGGATTACCTTCTTCCTTTGATGAAGCAATTCTGCCCTCATGGTGGTAGTTTTTTTCCAGGATTACCCAGTCTCCAATGAATGGTTGATGAGTTTAAAAATAGATGTAAATCATTTGGTATGGATTTCACACTCACCAGATCTAAACCCTGTTGAAAACATGTGGGAGATATTGGTCTGAAGGGTTAGACAGCACTTTCTAAGAATATTGAATATTAACACATTTAAGTTTTTTTTTCCTGTCAGAACATTTCCACTGGGATTTAACAAGGCTCGACCTACAGCACATGCACAGTTTTAAATATTGCATGTAGTTCACCTTACAATAGTGATGGGAAGTTTAGATCGTTTTAGTGACTCGGTTCTTTGAATCTCATTCATCAAAAAGAGCGAATCTTTTTTTGAGTTGATTTTGTTCTTTTAATTAGAAATAAAATAAAATGTTACAGTTTCAATAAACAGACCCCCAACACGTCTACCTAAACAAATTTTGGCTATAGTTCCAGTAATGAAAATATTACAATGCAGCTAAGGACATATTATGATAAACAGAATGAGCAGCTTTTGAATCTATTACACTTCATAGCATCTAAGGGAGTCACATGACAAAAGAATGAACCACTAGGACTAGCAGACTCATTAAGAAGAACCGTTCAATTCTGTTTCCTGTGTACTGCATGGCATAGCGTCTATGTGAGTCACGTGACAAAAGAACAAACAATTCAGACCAAAAGACTCAATGGTCTTCTGTTTCCTGTATATAACCTACAGAGGCTTTGCAATGATTTGCGCATGCGCGCTCAGTAGAAAATGAACAAATCACTCTCTGAGACTACTCGTTCTTCTGAGTCACATTAAAGTTCAAAAAGAAGAAATCGTTCATAAACGACCCATCACTAATCCTTACAGGGTCGCAGGAAGTTTGGAGCCCATCCCAGGAGACAGGGCACGAGGTGAAGTACACCCTGGATGAGAGTGCCGATCCATTGCAGGGCACACACACACAAATGCACTCAGTTTGGGAATGCCAGTTAGCCTACTCTGCATGTCTTTTGCTGTGGCAGGAAACTGGAGTACCCAGAGGAAACCCACTAAGCACAGGGAGAACATGCAAACTCCACACACACATACACCCGAGGAGGAAACCAAACTCTCAATCCTGGAGTGTTGAGGCCACAGTGCTAAACACTACACCACAACGCTGCCCACAGAACACAATTCCAAGAGTAAAAACTTTCTTTATTTCTCTATATAATACCCTGCTACACTAATGCACTTATTCCTGCTTAACTATTTAAAGCCTTTGCCACCAAGGAACTTCTTTAACGGCCCCTTTCCCTCAATGGAAAATCAGGAACTCGACTAGGAGTTACTGCCAGATCCTGGGAGGGCAGATTTTTAAATGTGAAGCAGGCAGTCCATTCTTGGATCCAGCATACTGAGAAAACCTTCGACTGTAATGGTATCCAAGCATAACTGAAACATCCGGATAAGCGCATTAGTGTAGCAGGGGATTATATAGAGAGAAATAAAGGGAATTTGTACTCTCATAACTGTGTTCTGTTATTAATCAATTTAGAAATGAACTAAGGACAGTATGATTACCTGAATACCAAACTGGTTTGGTGTATCAGACCAGGAGCAAATGGGTCTCCCTAATGAAAGGCTGTCAGTATGCATCAGGGTTAACAAGGCTGTGATCATCATGCGCTTGCCCTCCACGGCACTTATACCCTTAAATAAACATTTGGATTAGAACCTTAACCCTTGTGGTTTGGCGAGAACACATCTGCTGTGCCCCCAGATTACAAACAGGGCAGTGGCTTTGCAATAAGGTGAATAAAAGCATGGCCAATTTCCAAATTTGTTCTAGCATCTGCCTATGGATTCACCAAATGCAAGTTAAATTAAATATATTAATTAAAGTTTCCTCAATAACATCAAGCTGACGATTAAACTGTACAATTAAGGCCATTATCCAAAACCAAATTTGTTAGCAAGGTGGGTAAGATTTAAAGCATATAGCTACAGTAAGATTCAAGTAATATTTTTATATTGACGTTTTTGTGATAAAAACCATTAGCAACATTACCTAGCAAGCTACAGTATATATTAGTGGACTAGATTGCTAGCCGACAGTAATACCGTACGTGATTCTTTAAGCTCATTAGCCAACTTTGTAAGCTAGAACTAGGTTATTATAGTATTATGCTAGTACATGCTATACTTGCTATAGCATGTCTATATTTAATAGTTTTATTAAATATTTAATACTTTGTAAACATTTACAGGTTTGCTAGCAAATTACCTAATATTCGTTTAACTATCATTTTGTTAAAACCAATGGACATGTTTGCTAGAAATTACAAGTCAGGTAATCTTCTCAGGCTCATTGAAGCGGAACCAGGCTGTGTTTCTATTCGACCAGACAGCTATGTAGCATCCCAAGGAAAAAAAAAAAAAATCACCCAAAATAGCTTCATGTTCCTGTCACTTTTGGACTTTAAGCCTGAAAAATCCATTAGCTCAGTGAGAGGGTTAGTGGTTATTTTAAGCCGCCCTCTTTTCCCTATCTTGCTTAGAGGTGAGGTGGCAAAAGAACAAGACATTTATATTTAATATGCTATCTGAAGCAATAGTACAGTCTGTTCCCTGATTCCCCTCAAAACAGTGGCTTCAAAGTATAGAGTACTGTGCAAAAGTCTTCAGTTAAGCCTCACTTCTTCATGTTAAATGATGTAGATCAAACAAAAGAAAATGTCCCCCGGGGGGGACCTGGAGCCTATCCCAGGAGGCTTAGGGCACGAGGCAAGGTCCACCCTGGACATGGTGCCAATCCATCGCAGGGAACACACACATACAACCACTCATTCACACACTACGGGCAATTTGGGAACACCCAAATTGCCCGTGTCCAGGGTGTACCCCGCCTCGTGCCCTAAGCCTCCTGGGATAGGCTCCAGGTCCCCGCGCCCCTGAATACAGGATAAAGCGGTATAGAAGACGAGTGAGTGAGTGATCTCTTGTAAGATAAGATAAGATAAGATTTACCTTTATTCGTCCCACACTGGGGAAATTTCAATGTTACAGCAGCAAAGAACAATGTGCAAATATAAAGTAGTGACAGGTCCGTGTATAAAGACAAAAAGAGAAAAATAGACATAATCAAAAATAAATAAATGATTTATACACAGTACAGTGTATAAATACAAAGGAAGGGGAAACAAACAAAAGAACAAACAAAAAAAACTCTGTTAAGCATCTGAACACTGTTTATTCATTATTAATTAATACTTTCATTCTAGTAAAAACATTTTTTAGATTTTACAAAAATCTGTTTCTTCGTGGAGTACTTGTACGTTTGTTCCTATACAAATAAGTACAATAATAATAACAAATAATAAATATACAATAATAACATATCATTCAGACCACATACTTATATTTTTACTTAAATTAAAAAAATATATGAAGTAGCACTTGTACTTTTAAAAGCAGCTCTCTTGGGTACAGATTCCACTGCTGTCCGGTTGGTGTGTTGGACCACTCTTTCACTTCCAAACCTTTTTTTTTTTACTTGATTAAGGTACATCATCCACATGACCCACTGGCAGTGTACAATAAGGCAATATTAGTGCGTGTGTCTGTTTTCTCTGGAGGGCTTGACCTACAGTATGCTTCATAATGACTCAGATGTCTTGTTTTAGCATGTGAAGTCATGTGTGAGCGAGAGAAAAACAACAGTGATCTATTGCCACCTGCTGGTTAGTACTCCACCTCCACTGCTATGATTACAGTCTAAGAAAAATACAGGATATAAACCGTTAATATGAAAAACTCATCAATAATACACATTCTGAAGAAGATCAATACACTATAATACTGTACATATTAACCATTGTGAATTCTGTATGTCAGGAACACAGCGGAAACATCTCTACAGTTAAATGTGAAACCTACTGTACGTGTAACCTGATATCTAATATCCTGGTTGTTATAAGAACCTGGTCTTCCTGTTAATTGGTTCCTATCAGATTTATTAATAAACCATGATAAACACAACAACGAACATCATTTCCCATGTGAATCATGTTGCCATGGAAACAGCTCTATATCATTCTGTCTGCATTCTGGTCAAAAGCATCATGGCTGTAACATGGTAATGTAGCATTCATTACATTATTCATACTGTACTTTAGTCAAATTCTGGCATGTCACAATCCACCGTTGCCAATTCATTAAGCACGCCAACCTTCTTGGCCTAATTAACTTTTTTATAACTCGAAAATAAAAAACGTCTCAGTCATTGCATGTACATCCTCTGTCCCTGCAGCTGTTAGCGTCGACGCGACACGACTGTGAGAAGCTCCAGGAGGAACTGATGCGTCTGCAGCGTGAGCACGAGGCGGCGAAAGACGAGGTAAAGGAGGTGCTGCAAGCGCTGGAGGAGCTCGCCGTCAACTACGACCAGAAGAGCCACGATCTAGAGGAGAAGGGCAGGAACAATGTCCAGCTGACTGATGAGTTAACACAAAAGAGTGTGAGTAAGAGCAGGACAGCAGAGTCGAGAGAGGAAGAGCTAGAGCATTGTTTACCGCACGCGTTTTATCTCTTAACAGAGTTCCAGATTCAGCAGTGTCTTATGAGTTATGTACAGTATGTGCTTGTATTTTATTAAATGTGATAAGTGTGCGTGTGGTCTGGTTACAGACATTTCTGTCGACTGTGGAGAGAGATCTGGCCACGCTGCAGGAAGTGAGTGGACACCACAAGAAGAGGTCTGCAGAGATCCTCAGCATGCTCCTGCGAGACCTCAGTGAGATCGGCTCGGTCATCGGCACCAGCGAGCTTAAGGCGGTAAGGACTGACATGATGTACAGTAATCACACGTGCAGAGACACAGTGGCACCAAATCCTTTTTACTTTGAAACTATTAAGGAAACACATAATTAGACAATTAGATCAATTACGTAACAAAACCATTGCTGTAAAGTAAAAATAAAACAAATTAACCTGCAGTTTACCTTTTAAAAGAATCATGACAGAGCAGTGTTTCTGTAGGAGGGGTCTGTGTGTGTGTGTGTGTGTGTGTGTGGGGCACGGTGGCCAAAACAAGAAGCGCATGCGTGATACATGATACTCGGTACTCGTAAAACAAGACTTGTTCGTTTTCCAAGTCAAAATGAATTAAAAATTACACTCGTAAACTGCGTTACTCGCAGTCCGAGGTTTCACTGTACATTATATATTATACAATCCTATATCCTACAATTCCGATCATTCTGCAATACTGTACACTATGTACTAACCCAGATGTCATCAGAGTTTTATTCAAATTCTAACATAACACATCTGGTTTTGAGTTCTAACTAATGTTTGATTAACAAAAGTAATACTCTATAAGCTGCTCAAACTTCCACTCTTTACTTTTCTTCTGCCTCCAGCAGACAGCAGAGGGTCCCGGAGCGATGGAAGAGGAGTTCACCATGGCGCGCCTCTACATCAGCAAGATGAAGTCGGAGGTGAAGTCGCTGGTGAACCGCAGCAAACAGCTGGAAGGAGCTCAGGCCGAAACGACACGCAAGATTCAGGCCAATGAGAAAGAGCTCGCGTCCTGCCAACTCCTTATCTCACAGGTCGGTCATGATCGATTCAAGAATTAGGATTCAAGAACTTTTACACAATAAAATAATTTATACTTTGTCCCCCCCTTCTCTCGATGTGGCATAAAATTAAATAAACTAGAAACACACATTGAGTACAGGAGGCATGTAATGATGCAATTTAATTATAACCCAGACTCTCTGAGTGTAGAGTGTGTGGTTTGCGTGAGTCCAGTGTGTACATCATGATTCTCACTCAATAGTGCTCTCTAGTGGTACAGAAGCAAAACATGCAGTAGGCCTGTAAATTAACAAACTTTTAGAGTACAGTATATTCCGGCCATTTCACATAGTACACTTGCATCACATACATATTTGCATTGGCAACTAAAATAAAGTAGTAACTTCTAAATGAAGTAAACTTGATATATGATATACTCCAGAGTCTGGGTTCGATTCCCACATTGGGTCTGTGTTTGCATGTTCTCCCCGTGCTTGGTGGGTTTCCTCCGGGTTCTCCAGTTTTCTTCCACAGTCAAAATACATGCAGATTAGACTAATTGGTGTTCCCAAATTGCCCGTAATGTGTAAAAGAGTGTGTGTACAGTATGTGTGTGCGCCCTGTGATGGACTGGCACCCTGTCCAGGATGTACCCTGCCTTGTGCCTTAAGTCTCCTGGGATAGGCTTCAGACCCCCCATGACCCTGCACACAGGATAAAGCAGTATAGATGATGAGTGAGTGAGTGAGTTAAATAAAGTACTATCTCAGTGACATAGATATCATAAAACAGTGCACTCGGATGTTAAGTTCATCCCAAGAATTTTCAGTGGGGTTGAGGTCAGGACTCTAGAAACTCAAGTTCTTTCATTCCACTTCTTGGCTTGTCTATACAGATTGTAATTTCTGTTGTACGAGTCCATAAGTGCAGAAATGTTAAGAAAAATCCATAAAGTGTCAGTTACGACAGATTAAGAATCAGATTTTTTATTTTTTTTTTAATCTATTGATTGAGCAAGTTACTGAGTGGGTGATTGTGTGTGTCTGATTCAGCTCCAGGCCAAAATAAAATCCCTGACAGACTACATGCAGAACATGGAGCAAAAGAAGAGACAGCTGGAGGAGAGCCAGGACTCGCTGATGGAAGAGCTGGCTAATCTCCACGCTCAGGGTGTGTCTCGTACAAATGCATTCACACACATACACATACTGTATATGGTACAAGGATCCTTGTCTGAGACTCCTCTAAATAAGGAATAGAAATGATACAGTAAGGACAGGTCTTTTATGGCTGAAGAGACAGATATGCTGTGCATGGGAAATAAACTGTATATTTACATCCTAAAACACTCATATTAAATGACGTAGTATATTAACCTTTCTTTTTTTTCCACAAAAAAAAAAACACCTTTTGTGCATTTACTAATCTAGGAAAAATGCATGAGGTGTCTGTGATGGACAAGGAGAAGGAGCACATGACCAAGATGAAGGATGCTGAAGAGATTAAGGTACCGACTAATATCTCTCTCTTGCATACGTACCATTTATATAACTGCAGTATGTGTTGCTCCACTTTGTAACTCAGAGCATTTTACCCATTTATTGGTTTGCTCTTTTCTTTTTAACACACACCAGCAAGGCTTCCATATAAACACTTTAATCGTCATTGCCCTGTGCTGTGTTTCCGGCACAGATCTGTGCCGCTTGGATTTTAAGGTTAAAATAAAGCAAGAGGGAAAAAAACAAAGAGTAATATTCTTTCAAATGAGCTGCCTATGGTTATTTGCGTAATTTTCCTCTTGCATTTGCTAGATCAGGACACTACAGTATACGAATCTAGGTCAGTTGAATAGATATATTATTAGGTATATTATTAGGTTAATATTTAATATTAGGTTTTTGGGGACGTACACACTACCTGTGCGGAATTGGAAAAGCAATAATACAATTGCAATAACACTAAAAATCCACTCTTATCATTTTTATCTTGGGACCTTCAAGACCTTCGAAATGTATTTATTTATTTTTTTTTTTACCTGGCTACTAATTAATTCAGTCACATTTATATGCATTTTAACTTCATTTATTAACCATCTAGTAAAAAAAATCTATTTCTAAAGAGTAACACTCTAAAGAAATCACTTTCTGTAAGAATTATCTATGAGACCTATAGCATGCATTAAAAAAGTTCCTATAATCAAAGAAAAAAAGCAGAACAAATGAAACCATAAGACACGTTCTGACTATTTATTTTAGCATAGCCATAACCAGAACTTTGCATAGAAATTGAATTGCGTGGATTATTACAAACCTGCAAAAAAAAAAAAAAATCCACGGTTAAATACCTTGATATAAAGTCATTTAATTAAAATGATTTGCTTTAAAACTAACATATTTTAACTTTTGTTTAAATACCTTGTTGACATTTAACCATGGTTAATTTTTGATTTTTTTGTTTTGTTTTTTGGTCCACCTACGCTAAACAACTTTGACTTACTCCCACCCACTGTTTTTTGTGATCCTGTTTAAACAGTTATTTAACCTTATAAAGTTAATTGGTAATTTCCGTGAACTCGATTTGTGTAGAAAGCGCTGCAGGAGCAGATGGAGAGTCACCGCGAGGCCCACCAGAAGCAGCTGTCACGCCTCCGAGACGAGATCGATGAAAAGCAGAAGATCCTGGATGAGCTTAAAGAGTTAAGAGTTTTTTAAAAAAAATCACTAATTTGAGGAAATGTTTCTTCCAGGCAAAAGAAGACCATCTCAACACCCTCAACGTACTAGTAACATTACACACGTTTTGCTTTATACAGTACGTTTAAGACATAAAAAACAGCCTGATTGGCGTCGTCTTGTGTGGGAATTAGACCGCTTTACCACTTAAAACCTTTACTGTGTATTTCTTCTCCTTCAGTATGAACCAGTCTCTTCAGCTGGAGCAGAAAAAGCTCATATCTGACTACAACAAGCTAAGACAGGAGGAACAAGAGAAGGATGAGAAGCTGCGGAAACTCGTGTAAGTGCTCACGTGATGCATGATGGTGCTCACGACGTCTTCTTATTTACGTAAACAAGAGTTTGAGCACTGAAAGAAATTTTCAGAGATTAAGTCAAAACCACAAAGTGTGAGTTTGCTGTTTCGACAAATGTCATCAAATTAACACATCAATCATTTAACAAAAACGAAGAATAAAAAGGATAGGATCTCCAGTTAACATTCACACATTACAAGCTATTTAGTAACGCCAATCAATCTAATCTGCATGTCTTTGGACTGGGTTCGATTCCCACATCGGGTCTGTATGCATGGAGTTTGCATGTTCTCCCCGTGCTTGGTGGGTTTCCTGGTTTCCAGAGAATTATTATTATAATATAAGGAAATATTATTCTGTCCACAGACTAATCCATTAGGCTGTCCACAAGATTTTGTAGTGTTTCTATGGGTATTCATGCCCATTCATTCTGTAGCGCATGAATGAGGTCAGGCACTGATGTTGGACGAGAAGGTCTGGCTCGCAATCTCCTTTCCATTTCATCCCAAAGGTACTCGATGGGGTTGAGGTCAGGGCTCTGTGCGGGCTGTTCTTCCACATCAAACTAATCAAACCATGTGTTCACAGCATTTGGCAGACGCCCTTCTCCAGAGTTACTTACATCTTCATCTCATGATACATCTGAGCAGTTGGGCATTAAACCTGGCATGCATATCTTTATAGTCCTTGCTTTGTGTCCTGGGGCACAGTCATGTTGAAATATAAAATTTCCTTCACCAAACTGTTGCCACAAAGTTGGAAGCATTGTCCAAGATGTTTTAGTATGCTGAAGCATTAAGATTGACCTTCACTGGGGATAAGGGGCCTGATTGACTGAATTCAATTAATTAACAGATTTGGACAAATACTTTTGTCCATGTAGTGTAGCTAGCAAGCTAATGTTTAAAAAAAAAAAAAGAATCAGTTAACCTTTCATGCTAACAAATACATCACGCCTTATATTTGTTGAAAAGCCACTACAGTCTATTTGTGTGTGTGTGTGTGTGTGTGTGTGTGTGTGTGTGTGTGTACTGTAATTGAGACTTGCTCATGAAAATGATTAGCATGATCAGCTTAGCCTGACAGGAAAGGGAGATCTCCGTCAGCTGATATATCCTGAAATCTTCCTAAATGTTCAGAGAGTAGTTTCAATTGAAATGATGCTGCGTGAAATATTAGATTTGAGAAATGTACATCTTTTGTTTCTGTATATTAGTTTCTTAAATGAGAAACGGGAACTGGCCAAGGAGGATCTGAAGGGTCTTGAAGAGACTGTGGTGAGTACGCAACAGCAACCAACATTTCCATTATTTGTTGTATTTAAAAAAAATTAAATTGTGCTTCTGTTTCACCTGACAATATTTTTACCAGCATTAATTCTCCTGTTTCTTGTTCCAGACAAAAGAGCTCCAAACTCTCCACAATCTGCGTAAACTCTTCATCGACGATCTTAACACACGTGTCAGGACAGTAAGTGTTGCATCATATTGTCAACCGCTTTTATTTTTTCCAGTGTTATTCGCATTTTTTTAAGCTTTACTACACTTATATTTCCTGTTAATCCCCTGAGAACTCGGGTGGATCTTCCAGCTGACTCATTCTCCAGATGTGCTTTTAGCTCCAGGTGTGAGTTTCAGGGCCAGAAGCTGAATGACTGATGAGGATAAACATGCTCTAACAGCGAGGCAGGAGATATTTCTATTAAGCGCAGGAAATGGTGTCACTACAGGCTCTGAGTGAAATGTGAAGTAAAAGCATCGTTGCTTCATCCAGCTGATGATTAAAAAATTACTAAAAAATGAATCAGTGCTCTTGCAGATGTGTCCTTCCCTATCCGGGTTCGTGCTGCTGAAAGACTGAAATAAAAAATACATTTATGCAACCTCAGCAGGAATACTGAATGACATACAGGTATCTGAGTTCAATACTAGATCCTGATAATAAGGTCTGTTATTTATGCAGAACTGTATTAAAACACAATTTGAAGTAAGTTAAGTATCAGTGTGTACAAGCATCTGCTTGGCAGCATGACATGCCATGGACTGTATGTTTGACTTATCAAAGAATAATGTGTAATATTTATTAAAGAATGACATTAAACAATTTTTATGTTGGGAAACATCTGCTATACTGTATTGTGTAGTATAGTATAGTGTATAGTGTAGTATACTGCATAGTCTAGTATAGCATATTGTGTAGTGTAGTACTGTATAGCACATAGTGTAGTATAGTATAATAAATAGTAAAGTATAGTGTATAGTATAGTATAGTGTAGTGTGTGTAGTGTAGTATAGTATGGTGTGTAGTGTAGTATAGCATAGTGTATAGTGTAGTATACTGCATAGTGTAGTATAGCATATTGTGTAGTGTAGTATTGTATAGCACATAGTGTAGTGTAGTATAGTGTGTAGTGTAGTATAGTATAGTGCATATTGTAGTATACTGCATAGTATAGTATAGTATATTGTGTAGTGTAGTATAGTGTATAATGTGTGGTATACTGCATAGTGTAGTATAGTATATTGTGTAGTGTAGTATAGTGTATAATGTGTGGTATACTGCATAGTGTAGTATAGTATTGTATAGCACATACTGTAGTGTAGTATACTATAATAAATAGTATAGTAGATTGTATAGTGTAGTGTGTATAGTGTAGTATAGTGTAGTGTATAGTGTAGTATAGTATAGACATAGTATAGTGTATAGTGTAGCGTAGTATAGTGTATAGTGTAGTATAGTGCAGTGTATGTGTATAGTGTAGTATAGTATAGTGTGTAGTGTAGTGTAATATAGTAGAGTGTAGTATAAATGCATAGTGTTTAATGTGTAGTATAGTGTAGTATAGTATAATGCATAGTGTAATATAGATCTGTCGCATTGTTTCCTCAACAGCCTATCAGTTCCTTTCTCTTGAAGGAATGAATAAGCAAAAAAAAAAAAAAAAAAAAGAGCTTTATCTTTGTGTGAGCTAAACCACTGTGACTGGAGACTCCTTCCATCTATACAGAAAGCTTAACTATATCAACCATCTTATCATTTTGAATCATACACATTCACATTTCATACAAGTTTCCATAATTTCTTTTGATTGTGTAACGCTGCTTTGCGACAATGACAATTGTTAAAAGCCCTATACATATACAGTATATAATATATAAAATTGTATTAAATTGAATTATACTGTACACTGTTGAATTCTCTATGTATATTATTTAAGCAACAATAACATATTAGAATGAGTGCATTAATATGACTCTTAATATGACTCTTTGGAAATTACAGCTGTGATCAAAAGTATGGAGACAAAATTTAATGACATTCTCACTTCTTTTTAAAAAGAAATAACATCAAGATAATAATAATAAGAAGAATTTATTCAATTCAGTTAAATAGCTATACCACAATAAATATATTTCGTATGAACTCCTTTATTCTTTAAAACCAGCTGGATCGAGCTGGGCACAGAGTCTAAAAGACATCTGCAGTACTCTGGTTTCCTGAAGATCGTGATGGTTTCTTAAGTGCTACTGCCTTCTTCATCATTGTCTAAAAGTTTGCTATTGACTTCAGTTCTGCAGATGACCCAGGCCATGGCTCCAGAATCTGAACACCATTGTCACATTTACTAGATTATAAAATAATTAGCACAACTGTTTAGCCAGACAGGCTAGTAATCCCCTGTTTTGTGCACAGGGAGATCAATTATACATGGCATAGGTTGTCTTAATACTTTTGGCCACCTCTAGCTGCTGTAATAGAAAATCAATTAACATTTTCTGTTCAATCAGAATCAAGTGTTCAATTCCGTTGTGATACTGTATACTCCAGCTTTATCTGCTATTACTGTATATGTAAAAGAGACATGGATATGTCCAGATAAATTTTTTATCCGGATCAAATAACTTCTCTGACATTTCAGAGGAGTTAACCAACTGGATTTACATGGATTTATTTGCGAAGCTCTCACTTTGATCTAATTTAAAAAGTACAGCAGTTTTCAATCCCAGACTTCAAGCCACTGACGGATTGATTCTTAACCAATTTTAATTTTCTTTCTGATAGAACGTAGAGTTGGACTCGGAGGAGGCAGGAGGCAGCCTGGCTCTGAAACAGAAGATCATTTTCCTCGAGAACAATCTGGAACAGCTTACCAAAGTCCACAAACAGGTTTGCTTAGTACCATTTCAGCACAAACCAAAAGTAAAAAGAGGAACTTTTTATATTATCAATGAGACTTACACAGTTATGGGATATACAGAAGTGTACCGTCCAGGAGGCTTGATATTTCATCTCGTTGTATAAGTACACAAATAAAAATGACTCTCTGGTTGTTATTTTTTTTCCCCCTACCTCTTTCATATATCTTTACACTTTGTCTGAAGTTGGTGCGTGACAATGCAGAGCTGCGCTGCGAGCTGCCTAAGCTGGAGAAGCGTCTTCGAGCTACGGCCGAGCGAGTGAAATCCCTCGAGACGGCATTGAGAGAGGCGAAGGAGAACGCCATGAGGGACCGCAAACGCTACCAGCAGGAGGTGGAGCGAATCAAAGAGGTGGTCAGGGCGAAAAACCAGGCCAGGAGGAGCCACACAGCACAGATCGGTCAGTATCTAACCAAATCACTTTTGTGACTTTACTCTTAATCGATTTTTTAACAGTAATTTTGGACCGACGGCCTTCTTTAAAATGTTTGCACCGTTCAAATGTCTAACAGTGCTTGAAGTCTTCAGTAAATGTCAATCAGTTTTACGCCTTCATTTACAAGAAATTTCACTGGTTTCACCCCTTATAGATAGTTGTCATTGTTAGGTATTACAGCCAGCAGGGGGCGACATATTCACATTTATTGGGAATTTAGCAGTACAAGAATATTTAATTTTTATATAAGCGTTCACTATATAACTTGGGTATGGAATGATTGAGTACAATCAAGTATTCAAATTATTATATTTTATATTATAATAAATTATATTAATTTGCTCAGGTTGCTGCTATATTTGTAGAATATAACTTGCTAGAATATAACACACCTGAATATAACCTTAACAACATTTCATAATATATAATACCCTTAGAAAGATAGAAATACCTTCCTGAGTGTCTTTTTGTTTTTAACGTTCCTCCCTGTACGTCCCATAGCCAAGCCCATTCGCGCCGGACACCATGCCGGACATCAGCAAGCAGTCTCTGGCTCACCGAGTCGTCCCATCAGAGGAGGCGGGATGCAGAGCCCACGGCGTCATCAGTACCATCAGATGCAGGCAGCACAGCAGCAGCAGCAGCAGCAGCAGCACTACCACCACCACCACCACAGCAGCAGCGGCAAATAAAGCATGGTATGATCCAGTACTCCAAAAATAAGTTCATTAATGCATAAACTTAACCGCAAGTTTGGCTAGTTCTGGTGATTTGAGAATAAACTATAAGCTAAGAAAGAAAGCTTATAGTCATACGGCATCCGAAATCACTCAAGCAACAAATGCACGTCTTTGCTGATTTACTAAAAACTGTGCGCCATCATGTTGCTTCATTGTGAACAGTGTTCGTTTCTCCGTGCTACTCAGTCATACTGTATAAGTGCAGGAGAAAAATCCTCAACGCTTCACCTTGTAGTGGGTTTCAGAAATGCTGACCTCCAGTATTTGGGTAAAATGAGGCATATTAACAGCTGCCTCGGCTCCACACCGTAGATTAATGGGTAAAAAGTCAAGCCAGCACTTGCTGATTTACGTCGTAGGTGCCCCTTGAGGGATTTCTGGGTGAGCCGTTTCCGCCCTCTCTATTCACCGAATAAACGCCCCTGCTTTAGATCCAGAGGAGAAAAACGAGGGGAAAAGAGGATGTAGTGGAAGTTTTCCTGAAACAACTTCTAAAAGGCTCACAACCATCTGATCACTGAGTCGCTAACAAGTAGTGGAAGCATGGTTTCTCAAAAATACCATCTATACATTCAAAGTCTAATCTGCATGTCTTTGGACTGTGGGAGGAAAGCACGGGGAGAACATGCAAACTCCATGCACACAGACCCGAGGCAGGAATCGAACCCAGAACCCGGTGGTGCAAGTCAACAACGCTAACCACTAAGCCACTCTGCCGCCTCGTTTTAGTATATTTAATTAAAGAAAAGAATAATAATGCCGGTTGTCCCTTAGCTCTGCCATAATGAATCTGGTTTTAGTCCCCATTTAGGTTTAATCAATTATTTGATTGATGCTGTTGTGCCAACAACCATGGCTAATTGAGTTTCAGGAGCATGTGGAGATGTGCTTTTGGTTAAAAATGGGTCACGGTGTATCATTAACAAAAGAATGTACAAAAAGCATCTGTGTCCTCAAATGTGAGGAAAGCTTGGGAAAATGGCCGAGTCCAGGACATTAGCGTGAAGAGTTCGGCCTTTTCTAAGGAGCGCGAGGCATATATGGATTGAGGCTTGGCTTTGGGTCCTCACACTTACGTAAACAGGAGACGGTCTGGGATTGTTCAAGGCTGGAAAAGCAATGTTGACTTGGTGATTGGAAGTACATTCGTCTACTTCCTTGTCTGGCTGTATACCGTGTGTGTGTGTGTGTGTGTTTGGCAATGGTGGCTCAGCAGTTAGAGCATGTTCTGTACAAGTGAGAATACTGTGAGTTCCCAGCACTGATAGAGAGCAATGTATTGAACTCATTGATGCCATGGATTTCTTAGTGATTTCGCTGTAATCGCCTGAGTTTACAGTATAAAATTCCACTACTTATGAGAGTGAGTCAAAAATTATCCGCACTCCGGTTACATTAAAACCTCTGTTTTGCCGCACTGTCTTATCAGTGCTTTCCATCTCCCCGGTCACTGCTGTACAGGTGTGAACATGTTACATCAGTTCATTTGTAACTGCAGTGCGAGCAAAAATGAATGTCCTGCTTGTGATTTGCATGAAAAAAGAGCAGTGTGCAGTTATGCAAGGTGAAAGTTTTTTAAAGAGAATCATTACTGGTGATGATACATTACTGGTGATATGCTTAATTAGAATATCAGGTTGATCTGGTCCAAGCTCTTTAACTTTTCTCTTTCTTCGTCCGATCGCCTTGCGAAGGGGTATTTTAGCAAAGAAATGACAGAATTTTCACCTGTTTGGTCCCCTGAAAGCGGGATGAAGATTCACTTCTGATGAAGAAGTGAAGACAGAGGTGCATTCGTGGCTCACAGCTCAGCCTAAAACATTTTTAATGAATGAATACGAAGGCGTGTGGACGGATGGACAAAGTGTGTCGAAAAGCACGGAGAGTACTGTATGTCGAAAAATGATGCACTGGTCATAAGAAGTGCGTACGTTAATTAAACTACGTTAATTAAAATGAAATCTACAGCCAGTGTGCGGATAATTTTTAACTCTTCTTCATACTTTGAAACGTTCTCTCAGCGCTGTTTGCGACATCATCAACAGACATGGCAAATGATTCTGATTCCCAATTTTTACTTAAAAATCAGATGAAGAGAAGAGAATTGTATTTGTAAACACATTTAATGCGCTGATTAAATGAGTCTCTTGAT
>JAOVVB010000049.1:6738900-6751400 GCA_028570985.1 Heterobranchus longifilis
GAGTCTGCAATTAAATTCTACGCAAATGAAGTCGCAGGCACATCTAGAATATATATATACTGTATATGTATGAGGTATAAAAAAGTTTTGAGACTAGTTTTGTAACACGCCAACAGACAGCAGCACAAGGCTGCAGGCACAGGGAGCACCGACCATCATAAGTCAGCGTGCCAAAAGACATCGTCCTGTGTACATCTGGAGCTGTGCAACTGGTGCAATTCTGACCACTCCTTTTTTCATCATGGACGGCAAGTTAGACCAACGTTTGCAACTTTACAATGGTGCTGCAATGAGTCATTCAGGGGGTTTTGAGTGGCATGTGCGCTTCAAGGGCGGCCGAACATCACTGGAGAGTTGCAGTTTTGGAGTTTCTCTGACCCAGTTGTCCAGCCATTACAGTTTGGCCCTTTTCACAGTAGCTACATTCTCAATATCTCGTTTCACTGGGGGCTGGAAGTGGGTGGGATATATTAGGCAGCAAGTGAACCTTTTTTTTTTCTGAAGTTGATGTTGATGGACATATGTAAGGATTTGAGTGACTTTGACATGGGTCAGATTGTGACGGCTAAAGGACCGGGTCAGAACAGCTCCAAAACTGCAGCTCTTGTGGGATGTTCCTGGGCTTCAGCGGTCAGGGCTGACCAAAAAAGTGATACAAAGAAGGAAAACCGGTGAACTGGCAACAGGGTCATGGGTGGGCAAGGCTCACTGATGCACATGGTGAGTGAAGGCTGGCCCGTGTAGTCTGATACAGTAGAAAAGCTAGTGTAGATCAAATTGAAGAAAAGGTTAATGCTGGTTGTGATAGAAAGTTGAGAGAACACACAGTGCATTACTGTTTTGATGGCAATGGGGGGAGTTACTCAATATTAGGCAGGTAGTCATAATGTTATGTTAATAATAATAACAATAACAATAACAATAATCCCCAATGCAGATTATATAGTTTTATTTAACTAACAAACAATAAAAAAGAGCTTAGTGTTTCATTTAGCTTGGTGTTTAGATTTAGGTGTAATATAGAACTATAATTATTTTGTCAACAGTAAGTCGTCGTGTGCCACCTCTCACCACACACACACACGTTTAATGTTTTTAAAAATTTTTTTAGGCATACAGTACCAATATTTTAAATGTTTGATGTCTTTTTGATGTTCTGGTTGCAAACGCACCTGCTCTTTAAAAGCAGCTGGACAACAGGTGCACGGAAAAGAAGTAAAGTAGCAGAACGGCGTGTGAGCTCGAGGGCCGGTCAGGTTGCCGGCTCACACTTACAACTGGTAATAAATGACTGTCCGGTTTGCCCGCCGATCAAATATGTCAGAGAACAGCTTGCTAAGTTTAAATGCTCAGAAACCTCAATGCAAAATATTTGACAAAAAAAAAACCAACCTTGCAGAAATGTTTTAGATTCGTCGTGCACTTGTGGAAAAAGGGGGTTTATATGTGAAACTTTTAAAAACTTTAATTACTAAAGAATTACTGTTCATAGGTGTATAATAAGATTGTACTTAGCTAGATCAAGTAAGCACTTGATGGTATTTAATAATCATGCCGTTTCATGTGAAAAAAAAACTTTATCAGTTTAATTACATTTGTAGTAGAGAAGTAAAGTACTGAAAACTTAACTTAAAAAAAATTATATCACTAACACCACATGCTTATACATGCTTAAATTTCTTTTAAAATTCATTCAATGTTACAAACATTATAAATATAATCCATCACTTGATGTACACGTTACTGGACAGTTAAAGGCACAATACAGTTTGAGGTTCCTGGTTTCATATCGTACGGTCTGCCTTCTAGAGTCATTTCTTTTTAAAACGGCAAAAATAGAATTAGCGTGTTACGCAGACCTAAATCATTTCGCGTAGGTTTGTTTTAGCCTGATCGCTCATCAGGATAGGAGATAATCTTTTTAATGATGCTTTTGTTGTTGTTTTTGATAATGTTAAATAGTGCAACAATAAATCATCATATGCATAAAACCAATGCAGTTATTTAATCACAAAATGCCGCAATTTATTTCAGGTAATATATGCATAGTTTGGAATTTATGTACTTTTTTAAAATGCTTTTGAGGTGATAAATAAATATTGTCAAAAGTTTTTTTTTTTTTTTATCGAATCGTTCAGCCATAATGTTAAACGTATTGCTCTTTAAAGATTTCCAAATTGCATTGTGGCCTTAAAAACAGCAATTTAAGCCAGTGTTGTACTGGAGTCTAATATATATACAATATAGACTTCAGGCGTTAGGCCTTATTTCCCACCCATACATTTAACCAACAACTCTCCATATGAGTAAATTATCACTTTTTTTTTTACATGCATACATGTATAAGTTATAATAGAAGTATAACAGGTATGTTGTAGTTAAAAGAGTTTAATAACTCAACTGTAAAATATTTGCAGCCCTACACTGTTGTTTTCAATGTTGCTGGACATTTGCTGGATCAAAAAAAAAGGTCAAACAATAAAAGTCATTATGTATCGAATAAAGATTTATTCTGAATTTTAGACCGAACTGTGATTTAAAATCAGACATTTAGCTTTATTGATGATATTGGGACCGAAAAGTGACTCTGTTGAAGCAAAGATTTTTTTTTTTCAGGTTTTTGTTCTTTGTCGAAAATAAATCTCAGAATCTCAGTAAAGACTCAAACAGAAACAGTTGTATGAATTAAAATGTAATTGTAAAAATGTGGTTCTCCAGAGAGAGTTTTTTTTATATGCTGTTTATTAGGAATGATGTTAAAGAAAACTATTTATATGTTTTAACATGTATATAAAAAAAATATATATACGTGTATTTATATACTAAATTTTTAAAATTACTATTATTATAATTTTTTTAATAATTAAAAGAAATCACACCAGGCCATAACCTGCAAATTCTCCATATTGAGAGCGGGCTTTTGTTTTTTTGTTGTCTGTTGGTCTCGCTGGTCTTATGAATTTTGCTTTGTCCAGGTTATTAGAGACACATCGCTTCTTCTTTTGGTCCGCAGTATTTTGGACAGTACAGACTAGGTGGTCTGAACAGAAACGAGCGTATGAAATATGATGTAATTGATAAAAATGTGGAGAGAGAAAGAGAGAGAGAGAGAGAGGAGCTGACAAACGTATGGAGCGGTAGAGATTTGCAGACATGATTGATTGTAGTAGTGGATAGGATTTCTGCAGGCCTGTGAGCAGCGTGGAAAACAGGTTTTATGTAACTTCTTAATCTGTTCACTCATTCATCGTTCATGGGAAGCGTCTTATTTTCCATGTTTTTTAAACCCTGTTTTGTTTTGCGTTCCTCCGCTTTAAGGCTAGATTAGGGTCCATTCTGGAAGACTCAGGATGTTTGCAGTTGTTGGCGAATTCTGCCAGGCTGTGAGCCCCTCCCTTCAGCTCCACGCCCTGCATCCGTGTACAGAGTGTCACTCGGAGCGAAATGAAATAAGTGACTTTTAACACACTTGGCGCTGCACAGCTTCATGGTGTTCAGTTGTAGAAGTTGAACGATTTATAATCACACTATTCGTGTTGGTGAATTGGTAAATATCCATTATTATTTCATAGTCTGTCATGTTTTTCAACTAGCACTGTTTCCATTCCTTAATATGATGTTTTCAGTTCTGTTGGTTTTTCCAGGGGAGTTCCATGCAAAGGTCAACCTTAACATCAGGGGGAACAATAGGCATAAATCATGGGGTTCCCATCAAACCATACTGATCTACTGCTACTACTGACCTTTAAACTCTAACTTGTAAATTATACAGTATGCTGGGCATCAGAAAGCACAAAGAGGCACAGAAATAAAGAAAAAGAAAGAAGTCAAGAAAAAAAATCATTATTTAATAATTACATAGTTTTTTTCCTTCCTTGTAATTACTATTTCAGATATTTTAGGTTCAAATATGTTGTTCTTTATGTAGTTTGTAGAGGACTGATTGAAACACGTAACTCCCATAACGCCAGTTTATCTGAAATCATTTACTCAGAATTTCAAACTACTCATTACAATCAAAAATTCAAGTCTCTTTCATGGTACAAGCGTAATGCTTCCTGCAACTGTCTTTAAAATTCACAGAGTAGGGATTATTTCTTACCCTGAAACACCCATCACTATTTTCTTCCCTGATGGCACGGCCATATCCCAGGCTTTTACAGATTGTTGAATAGTGGTTCTGGGAGCACGAGAAATCATTTTCACACACAGACTGGCCAGCAAAGTTTGTGCTGTAATCTTCTATAACATATAATAAAACTGATATCTGAACACGTAAAAACCACTGAACGAATTTCAATGGGGTTTTCACAGGTGTATTTGGCTGAACTTGAGGTAACGCACAGGCTGTTTCGTCGCAATCGGCCCTCGGGAAGAGAAGATGATATGGTAGTTTAAAATTTAAGTGGAAAACACTCTCGTATCATAAAATAAAATAAAAAAATCAACCTTGAAAAAATTATCGGTTCATCTCAAAATTCAACAGATGGCGCTGTATGTTTTTAATTCTGAGTGTACAATTGAAATCTACTTAATAAACCTGATTTCACACCTTTATTCTACGCACTTCATGGTAACATGTAAAAAATATAGTTCTTCCAAAATTCAAAAGATGGCGCTGTCAATTTTTTAAAACACGCTTATGAGTGTGCAATAAAATCCCATGTGAACGAAGTCTTCGGCACATCTAGTTGAACCTAAAGGTAATTCGCTGTATGCAGATTTCTTTGCAGAACAGCTGATGTCCGTGTTTGTACTTCTACGAATCTGTCGCCTTTTATTTGTTCCACAATCCTTTCCAAGACAAGCAGAACAGAAGTTGTTCCAGATCATTCAGATCCTTTCATATCAGTAAGAGAAGCCATCATTTAAATGGATGAAGTCGGAGTCTTGTGTTTGTCTCAGGACCAAGGTTCAAAGAATACGGGTAAAGTGAAGAAGAGGCTTTTCCTACAGTTTCGAGTGAAAACTAAAATTGATTAAGAACATTCCACTTCCCCATTAGTCTACTAACAGCTAGAGGATTCCATCACCCACGTGATTCATTACACCAGTATTACCTCTTCATCTCACAACTGTCACCACCATAATCATGGATCTTTCCTTCCCCAACTCTATCTCTCTCCATCAGTCATTTCTGCGAGCGTTGAGAGGTGAAGCAGAGCGTCTCCTCTCCTCTTACCGCAGCTGTCAGTGCGGGGTCGCTCCGTGACGTTCGGAGATCACAGGCGGCCTTGTTCGCTTTGAAGCTTGTACAGATAGCCAGAGCGAGGGAGACTCGGATATGAGGGTACTTCCATTAGCCTGTCAGATCGCGCTCTGATTCGTCAAGAAATCCTCGGGATCACGTTGCCCCTGTAGCCGTGTAATAAGTGTAACTGTCGTTGCCTGGATGAGGCGGTGCTGAAGATGTTGTGGACCTGAGCTCTTAGGTGAAGAAAAAGGTTTTGTAACACTTTTTTAAACCAAAAGCCTCAAGTGAAAAGTATAGTGTACAGGTAACTTACCATACCATAGGCATTATACCTGTCTGATGTCTTGTGAATTGCGAAAAAGAGCAGCGTGCAGTGAAAGTTTTTTTCGGGGGGAGGGGGTCTAAGGGTCTACCTGGATACCCGGACGGAATCGTTTGGATACTCTAAAGAAGCTGAAAGTGTCGGTCTGAGAAAGAGAATCCTTACTGGTGACGAGACACGGATTCATCATCTCAAGCCTGAGAGTAAACGCCAGAGTATTGAACTGAAACATCTTCAATCACCGACCGAGAAAAAGTTCAAAAGTCATCCGTCAGCTGGAAAATCCATCAATGCTTACACTTTTTTGGGATTCTCAATGGCCAGTATTGGAACAGTTTATGAGGAACAAGGTTCAACAATCAGCAGTGCTCGTTACAGTGAGACGCTTATTGAAGAGTCCGCACACTTCTGCCAACACTGTCGACACTCTCAGTTTTAAGGTGTAAAGGCATCCTCCCTATAGTCCTGATAATGCACCACCTGACTCACACCTGTTTGGTCTTCTTGAAAACAGCACTATGAGGACGAAGATTCACTTCTGAAGTGAAGACAGCGGTGCATTCGTGGCTCGCAGCTCAGCCTAATAAAAAATAATGCATTTGTGTTTCTTAAAAGAGATTTAAAATGAATTCTACAGACACTGCAGATGATTTTTGACTTTTACTCAAATAAATTGGATCGTACTCACATGTTAAGCTGTTTGTTACTTGTGTCTGACTTCAGCAAGGTCATTAACTGCATCTGTTGCTGTCAACTCGCCTCCAGCCAATTAGTGAGGAATCTAAAGAATGGCCGCATACTCCTAATTAGCCTTACAACTCGCACAAAGGCGATGGACTCTTGTTCCGACCTCTTTTTCTTTTGTGAAGAAACACCCTGCTGTTGAAAGTTCCAGGCAGATCTAGAGAAAATTCTATATAGAGAAGCATGATGAGACTGCACAGGGGTTGAGAGAAACAGTATGGCAGCTATAGAAAGCTTCGTAAACTATGGAATTGTTTACAGACATCCAGGATTGAACTGGAATCAAGAGTTTGACAGTAATGCCCCAGTTCGGGTTTGTGTTCAGTCAGTAGAATGATTTATAGCACCAAAGCTCCTGGATGATCTTTTTTCCGAAGGTTATTTCCTGCCTTGGATGATGCACAAACACTTTTGCTAAGTAGGTGTTTGAATCCTCTTTAAATTAAAGGTTTGCTCCTCTCCTTGAAGCACCATGAACAGTACCTAACCTCTCAGCTATTTACACTGATCAGAAAGTAGACTATCATTATACCAAGGCAGGAGCTTCTGTACTTGGCGTGCCATGATGACATGATTGAGGAGGGCTTGTATTTAGAGTTCGGAGATGGGTCACGCCGCAGGGTGAAGTATCTGTCGCTGAAGTCTGTAACTGAAGTGCTCAGGTTTGGGAAAACGGGTTGGGATGAGATGGCATGATGTGACAGTAATCTGTGTAATCTGTGCTACCATTAAATAGTTCTTCTCTTTCTTAAAGGGTTCTCCTTGTAACTTTATCTAAAAAGGAAAAACAAAAGACTCTAGCTCTTATAGCCTTGAAACCCAAATCAGTCTAATGTGCAATAGTCTAAATTTAAAGGTATGGGTCAGTGTAGACCTCACGTCAAGCTTTTCTGCATGCAGTTTGGATCGAAGTCTCCAGCTTTATGTCAGACTTTTCTAAGATTAACTAAACTGTACCACTTTAGTTATGTTAGAAAATGGTGTTATGTTTCTTGATGATGAATAGGCACATCTCCAGCTTTCAGGGGCAGTGTTAGGTGATACACCAGCACATAGAGTTTGCAGGATACACATAGTCATGGGTTCCCTGATGGACCCCTTCCACCTTGGGACTATTTCTCGCCTTTTTGCATTGTCCATACCACTTTACCCTGTACACAGGGTCGCGGGAGGCCTGGAGACTTAGGGCTTGAGGCAGGATGCATCCTGGACAGGGTGCCAATCCATCGCACATACACACACACACTCATTCGCACACTAAGTGCAATTTGGGAATGCCAATCAGTGTAATCTGCATGTCTTTGTACTGTGGGAGGAAACTGGAGTACCCGGAGAGAACCACCAAGCCCAGGGAGCACATGCAAACTCCATGCATCCTCCACCATATGCCTCCCACAGCACTCTAATGATCCGCCTTCATCAGAGCCAAGTCGAGAGGGGCCAGAGCTGCCCTGATGACACAAGGGGAACCCAATGGGTGGGTTTAATGTTAAAGGATTTATTATTGCTGCTGATCAGTGTACCTGTATTACTTTAAAAGGCAAAAGGCCAGCAGTGTATTTACGGAGCCGTCATACGAGTGAAAGCGTGTTTGTTCAAGCCCAGTGCCCTGGTCCTATCAATGCAGGTGATAACCTGTGACCAGAGCGATGGAGCATTCTTAACCATTCAGATAAGCACGAAGACGAGGCCACTGTCCATCCCATGTATATCACTGTGTTACTAAATAGAACGACAGCGTAAGGGGTCAATCACCCTTAGCCTTAAGGCCACGAATGGCTTGAAGACAATACAAGATGCTCAGGCCACTGATAAGATGCACATCCTCTGTCTTATCTAAATGTGAGAAGGCTATACTGAGGAGACTAGCACCCTGGCATTTTTTTCGTCTTTTATTACTTTGTGGTAGCTCAACCTTTTCCATTAGATAAACCATTGTTAGATCACGTAAGCTGCAATAGAACGACTTTGGCAAAGGGTAAACTTTTATATTCTGTATATACTTTAAAAAGACTAAACAATTAAGTCAAGTTGTGTAAAATAAAACAAACAATATTATGTGTGTCAGGTCAAGCACTCGCTCCTAGTTAATGTCTTACTTGCCTAAGTGATGATGATAATGATGAGATGTGGATTAATCATATTATATACCGCAGGTCTAATTTTTTTTTCTTTTCCTTTCCTACTTACTGTTTTTTTTGTTTCCTTCTTGTTTGGGCCAAACTGTTCCCACAAAGCTGGGAGCATGACATTGTCCAAAATGTCTTGGTATGCTGAAGCATTAAGAGTTCACTTTTACTGGAAGCAAGGGGCCGAGTCCAAGTCCCGAAAAACAACCTCACACCAGTTCCAACATGACTGCACACCAGTGAAAATCCATAAGGACATGGATGAGTGGGTTTGGTGTGGAAGAACTTGACTGGCCTGCACAGAGTCCTGACCTCAACCCGATAGAACACTTTTGGGATGAATTAGAGTGGAGACTGCGAGCCAGGCCTTCTCGTCCAACATCAGTGTCTGACCTCACAACTGCGCTTTTGTAAGAAAGGTCGACATTGTCAGATCTCATGGCTCCTACCTTATAGTATATTTACAGTAGATATCGTCTTTGGTACAGCTGGACAAAACGTGCAGTAGAAGGAGCTTTATAGATATTATCCAGTGATAAGTGATTAAACACAATGGAGTGGCATGAATCCACAGGGTCAAGATCCACTGCCTTCATGATCATAAACTAATAAATATTCTGCACGGCGTTTTGGCCGGTCTTTTTAACCTAAAATAGTAAAATGATTTTCCGAATGATTTCGGATTGCTTTCTGTATCATGAACACCCTTGTAAATTCTGGAGTGGCTGACTAATATCTGATGGCTATAATCTGATGGCCCTCTGGAGAATCACTCCTTCCATCTCATGATCACAAGTTGAATCGTGGGAGTCATTGGAGCTCTGTGGCAGTTGTCGAGTCAAGTCAAGTAGGCTTTTATTGTCATTTCAACCATATACAGTTCAGTACACACGTAGAAACGAACGTTACTCCTGGACCAAGATACTCTACATCTATACAAATGTGCAAAACGAGCGACCACACGACAAGAACGTGACATAATCCAATCATCAGATGCACAAATCAGCTCTTCTGGCTCACCTCCTCTGATATGTGAGAAAGCATCAGAAGAATAAGGGCTTACCCCGCTCTCCCACACAGGATAAACATTCTGGAATCTCTGTCGAACTGTCTTGGCCGTCTTCCCGGGTGAGACAGCTAAAGGCTTTTATTTAATCTTAACTTGACAAGGCTATGCCAGGACAGAACCCGATCTCTCATCGTGGCAGGAGATTAGATCTCCGCAGCCCCAAATCAGCAATCGACAAAAGCCCCGCCGGCGATAATAGCCACTTGGGTCTCGGGGCTTTCTGCTTGGTTTGTTCTCAACCAGGCCATTGTTGCCAGTTAATTAAAGAGACTGCCCCTTCCAGAAGACCTCTGGAAAATGGATTGAGCGAAGACAGGTCTAAATGAAAATAATCAAACCCAAATTTCATCAAGTTACACACCCAATTGAACCTTTTTTACTCTAGTGTGTAAGCGTGAAGTGCTTCTCTTTATACTTTTATATTAAGTTTCTTGGTAAGGTTTTATTATTAGGATTTAATAGTGAAGAGTGTGTATGTCAACACCAAGACAGATTGAAATTTCTGAAAACCCAAAGCCAAAAAAAATCACGAGATCAGATATCAGATTTTGAAGATGTACGTTATTTGACAAAGAACATTTCAATCACCCAGGATTTTATATCTGATTCCTCACGTCTTCAAGCGTGAAAGGCTACACTGTTGAAATTAACGAAATCTAAGCGGGATAATCCCGGTTTAGTGAATAAGGTTTATTTTTAGTTTTTAAAACACAAAGGAGGTGTGTCCCCTGTAAAACAAGATTGTGGATCCATGCGCGGGAACGAACTTTTGGGGTCAAGTGTGCGCCGGTCCAGGCCCGAGTCCGTATGTGTGTGAAAGCACCGTAAATATCCACGGCTCAGAATTTTTTTTTTTTTTTTATACTTTATAAATCAACTTCTTGATTTTATTCAAAACTAATACAGACCTTTATGTTTGAATGTCTTGCTAATGATGACAGTTTTAAATTCACTTTTAATCTGATGGATCTCTGGAGTTCATCGCTCCCTCCTTCACATGATCCCAAGCTGAATCGCGGGAGCCATCAGAGCTCTGTGACGATCATCAGATGCACGAATCGACTCTTCTGGAAAGCATCAGAAGAATAAGGACTTAACATTCAGGAATCTTTGTTCCTCCACGGCAATGTACTGTAAAAGACTCGGTATCGCAGACGCTTGATTGCAGTTGTTGCCGCCAAGTGTGGCACAACCAGTTATTAGGTTTAGGAGGCAATTACTTTTTCACATAGGGCCAGGTAGGTTTGGACAGCTTTTTTCCTTTAATCATCATTTAAAAACTGCATTTTGTATTTACTTGGGTTATCTTTGTGTAATATTTAAAAAATTGTTTAACGATCTCAATCATTTAAGTTTGACAAATATGCAAAAAATTTTGAGAGAGGGTCAAATCAAAAACTTCGTCTCCTAAGGATCCGGAAAGTCCACTGAGCGATGAACGCAAAGCAGCCAAATTTGACTCTCCAGTAGTCGCTGGAGGAACGTCTCCTTGCACTAAATTATCTTTGCAAACATCCTGCATGCAGTAGGTTCAGCAAGGGGGCAAATACTTTTTCAGCAATATTATGTATTTATTTGAAAGAAAGGAAAAAAAGACCACTGTGGTCGAATGTCTCACCCAGTGATGACAATGCAAAGAGTTTTTATGTACAATCTGGACGGAGTATCAATCGAAAAACTTTATCGAAACTGACATTCAGAGCTTTTAATTCTTGCCCATATTTTTCCCCCTGTGTGTTCACGTACTGTCCCCTGTAGTCACATGACTCCACGCAATACACCCCATCCAGCCTTGGTAGTTTTAACGTATTTACAATGCAAACCTTGTCAGTGACCTATGAGGGCAAAAAACAACCAAAAACAAATAAAATGTTCAGTTAATTATGATATTGGCGGCTTAGTATTTAGCACTGTCGCTTTGCGCCTCCAGGTCCTGTGTTTGATTCCCGCATCTGGTCTGTGTGCATGGAGTTTGCATGTTCTCCCCGTTCTTGGTGGGTTTCCTCCGGGTTCTCTAGTTTTCTCCCACAGTTTAAAACCGTGCATATCAGGCTAACTGCCGTTGACTGGAGGTTAGAGCTGCGTGATTAATCGTTATTATCGATTTATTTTAATTTATGATTTATGTCGATGTTGAAAAATAAAAATCTATTTAACTACAAGGCGTGTCTCAAGCCTGATGCAGTGGACAGACTTGTGTTCTTTGCTAAAAACATGTAAAATGCTGTCAGGCACCTGTTTGATTTTATTTAGCATGTAAGTTGCATGTGATTTACAAATTTGTTTTATTTTTATTGATTTAAATTTTGTAGTGATCAATAAATTTTTCCCCTATTTTTACAACTAATTATTTTATAAAAAGTAATTTAGGTCTGCAGCTTGCACTTTACCAATGCCTCAGATTTTGCTAGAATAACCAGACCTTGTAAAGAATGCCGAAAGTTTGCACTTTTTTAATCCCAAAAAGAGGTATGTAATGCTGTACTGATTATTCTAAAATAACAACAAAAAAACATGTTAGTGAAAGTAAGTTTGCACTTTGCACTTTTTGTCCAAATAAGCAGTTCATGTCTGGTTATATGGTTTTGCCTCAAATAAAAAAAAAAATCCTATACACTCTCTTTTAAAAAAAAATTTTTTTTTCTTCATTTTAAGAAAAATGATCATTTTGAAATCAAAAATCAAATTTTGCCTAAAAAAATCAGAGATTCAATTTATAGGACATATCACCCAGCTCTACCAGAGGCCTTACCACGGTCGTACAAATGGAAATAAACACAATGGTCACCATTGGCCTCCACGTCCCCTAGTTGGACTACAGAGGTTCCTAGATGGACGTATGGATGGATGGAATTGTGGTATTGATCTGAGGCCATATCGCCCGGCACTCTTCGTGAGTATTGGTCCAATCCGGTTTTGATCCTTTTGATTGTGGATTAACACATTAATACCACTCTTTATTTTTATTTAGTGTATTTGTATGATGTTTATTTCATGTGAAATTACTTCTTACTTTAGTGTCATTTTTCATTCAGAGCATCT
>JAOVVB010000049.1:6759960-6767460 GCA_028570985.1 Heterobranchus longifilis
CCTGCGATGGATTGGCACCCTGTCCAGGGTGTACCCTGCCTCATGCCCTAAGCCTCTTGGGATAGGCTCCAGGTCCCGCGACCCTGAATACAGGATCAAGCGGTATAGAAGATGAGTGAGTGAGTGAATTGAAGGCATTAAAAAACAGGAAACGTTTAACCATCTTGATGAAAGAATGGTGCAAAAATAAAAATCTTTATTGTGTAAGAATTGTGAATCGTTGTGGTCGATATAGATGAGCGAACCTGGTAAAGATACACACACACACTTTATGTTAACGTTTATTCCAAAATCCAGTTTTCTTCTCCATTGATCAAGTTTGATTTTATCTGCACTTTCTGACACTTTGAATCCGATTTTGTCATGAGCTTTAGTGCCGGTTTTAAGCTCGAGTTAAGTTCGAGTCTGTATGAAACGAGGGGTTTCTTCTTCTCCATAAACCTCCCTCCACATTAACACAACTCCTTTAAGACTGATGCTGCTCAACACAAAGCCAAGTGCCATTTGTATCTTCTCTGTCTGGACTAATGATATTGGCTTTGTCTGACCAAACATGACATGTGGCGTTTTCCTTATACAATGATGTGTGTGTGAGCCGGACGCTACTGATGGATGGCATCGAAGTGTGTCAGTTTGTATAGATTAGACGTACCCCCTGTTTTTTCAGTGAAAAGTGTTTGCTGAGCGTTAACATGTCAATGGAAGTTGAAGCCACTATTTAGCTGCATGAATGAATCTCTATGGACAGCTGAACGTTAGAGGAACAACACCTTCACAACTATCCAGTACTGGTGATCCTGTTCTAAGTATGGCCTCAGATTCCTGTTCTTGGTTGACATGAGTGAGTGGACCCTGATGTGGCCTGTTGCTCTTGTAGCTCATCCACCTCAAGGTGAACTTGAACTTTAAGTCACTCGACTTGTATCTGCATGTCTTTGGAAATGCATTACACTAATTCAACACAACCAGGTTGTGTTGCAGCCATTTTTCCAAATCTAGATCTTGTCCGGCTCTGTAACCCGACCGGGTCCGTCTCGACTGCAGTGTCTCATTGTGTTTGTTTTCTGAAGACTTGTAAAGCTTAACATAATGCACAGGGGGGGTCAGAGTTCATGGCATTAATTGGTAGCAGGCGGAGTCTCAAAGAGATCCTGCTTTCTTTGCTATACCATAAAGACCCGAGGCGTTCTTAGCAACGCAACCACGAAAACATTAATAGTTAAGGACAACCTCCTGATGGATTACAGATGGAATTGCTGAGTCATCACCCTTAACATTTATGGAGCTCTTAAACCTCAGAGTGCAAGGAGTAATTGACGAGTGCAGACCCTTTTCTAGGAAAAGATGTCTAGTATAGATAGCACTTAGAACCTTGCTAGAACAAAACACTTAAATCTGGGACTTGTTTTAAGAGTTGTTTTACTTGTTCTGTTTGTTTGGGGGAACATTTCAGGTAGAACCCACCAACATAAAGAAACTGGATCAGAGAAAAGTCCAAGTCTTGGAACTACTCAACTAAGCTGATGTTTTTTTTTTTCAGAGAATTTAAAGATTAACAAATGGTTCTGGATGTATTTGCTCTTTCTTCAAGTTGAGTCACGTCAACTGGGCTTCTTTTGTCGGTTTAAAACAACATTTTACTTAGTCGCTGTTTCAAGTTATATGTTTCACTTGTTGCAATTCAATGGATGTTAAAAAACTTTTCTTTTCGAAAGTCCATGAGCATGTTAAGTGTTTAAAGACATTTACACTTTTTTTTTATTATTATTATTTCTGCATGTGATTGTTTCCAATCTAAATGCTTATTCATTGCTAGATTTAGGAAGTCGTCCAAGTTACAGTAAGAGCCCGTTCTTAGTTAAGTGTGGAAACTTATCCAGGTTATCCGAGTTAATTCCTAGCTAGGTTTTGGATCTTGGATTTGTTTAAGCTACCTAGCTATGAAATTTTTAAGTAAGAACAACTTACTAAGTAACTAAGTTTATGGCTAAGTTTGGGAAATTGTGACTGATTTGTTCAGAATTTTCATCTTTTTGTTGTTATCTATTTTTTAAGAGTTGGTGTGGGAGCTAATTTACACATAAAATCATAAATAAGCAAAGCTTTTTAATACTGTGCAGGTTAGCGTTGTGGAAATACCAGATCAGAAAAAGCCAGGGTGTGTGTGTGTGTGTGTGTGTGTGTGTGTGTGTGATTGGGCGAAGAAATGTCAGATATTACTGTAGATACTTTAACATCACATGTCAACGATTGGAATTGTATTTGGAAAAAGTATTTTAATTATATTAATTCTGGAACTGTAATAGTTCTATACTTTTTATATATTTTATTATATTTATCATGTTTACAATATCTTTGTTGCCCCAGGTTAAACATTAACAATAAGCTTTAGTAGTTTACAAATATTTTGTTATTTAGCATTTGGAAAGAAAGAAAAAAGAAAGAAAGAAATGAAGGTTGATGTGATTTGCTGAATAAAATGGTAGTTTTATACCATATTTAATAAATAATTACATTTAAATTAATTTTAATAAATTTTAAATTTTAAATCTGGAATTAACCATGGGCTGTGGGACGTGTGATCAAAGTTATCTGGTTCTTAGCCATGTTAGCTTTAGTGAAAACTTTTGAAATAAGAATTCTATAATATAAATATTGTAATTATTTGATTATTCTCCTGGGTCCCTACGTCCTCATATGGAGACATTAGTTTTTGGGTTCGCTGCGCCTTATTCTTCATTCTGTCTAACTTTTAGACCTGTTGTCCTCATTAGTAGACACTTTATAGCATCATCTACTAGTAGCAAAAGCGCAAAACACTATTTGGTAGGAAAACAACAGGGTGTCAAACTCACTTTCTGTTTTGCTTCTATTTGATACTTATCAGGTCCTACCAATCCCAAATATATAGGAAAAAATAAGCTCGGCTCTTAAGAGGTTAATATGACTTGTACACCATCATGCTTTCATTAACTTTAACTTAACACATTCGTTGGGTATCTCCAGTGACGTGGTAGCGATGGCTTACAAACCAATCATCAGCCAGGCCTTGTGCAGTATGTGAGCTGTTCTCCAACTGCAGTCGGTTTCCCGTATGATAAACTCATTAAGCGACCATCAAAGGTCCAGCAGGAAGAGTGAAATAAGACGGCACTTCTTTGAGCCTCAGATGGAGGTCGTCCCCTGTGGTGTTGGGTAAACGTTAAGCTCAAAGCAGTTGCTTGTGATCCTACGAACGAGCGTGTGATCTTTCAGCGCATCCCACAGCAGGAGGAAACTCAGGAGCTGTGTGACCCGCACCTGATTGTGTACAGAAGTGACTGGATTCCTATTTACGTTGGAAATAGACAAAGAGAGTGAATGAGTGGTCTCAGCAAAGGGCTCAGCCGAACCTTAATAAACAGACCAAGCATGCAGATGCTACAGGTTTACTACATAGTGTTGAAATTAAAGATACTGTATACAGTAGATTAGAAAAGGTGAGGATTTGCAGTTGATTTTCAAACCATTAATGCAAGATAAACACAGCAACATGTGTCTGAGATGGAAAAAGGAGAAAGAAAGAAAGAAAAGTTCATTGAATATAGTCAAATGTTATTAAACATAATCATCATCATCATTATAATAATAATCTATTGTCATTTTTCTATTATTATGATTATGATTATGTACAATAATGTATTATTGTGTTTCTATTATAATAATAATAATAATTATTATTATTATTACTTTTTGTCACTAATAGTGTACTTGACTACCACATCCTCTCAGAAAAAATAATCCTCTTAATAATACTATTCCCTCTTCATTAAAACAGATCTTTAAGCCAGCTTAAGGCTCACACACACATAAAGTAACGCGCAGCATTACACTTAGGCCTGAGTGAGGCCGTGCTTAAAGCTTCTCATGAGACTCTTTGGGTCATGGTGCCTATAAAACCTGCCAGTGTTTTATTTAGGAATAAACTAATAATAGCATGTAAAAGCATACTGAATGCAGAATTTATTGAAGGTCTTTTAAAATAAATGTTAAAAGTTTTTATACGGCTCTAATCTGCCGCGAGTGGATCCTGTTTTTCTAAGAATGCATGTAATGCCTATCTGTGGACATGCAGGGAATGCACTTAGACCTTTTTTTTTTTTTACTTTAATGGAGGGTAAGATCTAGTGTCCGTCTTGCTATCCTGAAAGGGCCTCTGTCCTCGTCCTTGTGCTCATCACTGTTAGTATTGTCTCTCCTGATGGACAGGCCTGGGGCTGATAATCTGGCTGACGACGACCCGTAATGCTCTGAGATGCTTTTCAGCAACCATAGATATAGATGTGGATTTTACACATGGACTTTTAAAATCCTTTATTAAATTCTACAGGATTGTATGTGTAAATTTGTGATCAGGTTACTGACTCAGAGAAAAAAAAAAAACTGCTTTTGATGCTGATTGGGTAGGTATTTATGGAATTATGAACTTAAACTACTGAATTTTTTGGAACTATGAAATAATATTTTAGATTTGTATTTAAACCTGTGGTTCAAGGTAACTACATTTTTTTTTTTTTGCATTGTTGCTTTCTGAAAAGTGAACTTTTGTAGTGTATGTACGTAATAAAACACATGAAAATAATCAATTCCAAAGTAGTGGAATGAGTCCGAAATCAAATTTGAGTTATTATTGAGTTATGTAATAATTTCTTTCATACTGGCAGAACAGGCATTGACCCGATAGTTAGCCAAAAGGTGGTACACAGTTCTGAGAAACTTGCAAGATCTACCTAATATGTCCACTTATTCCACTTTACAATATCAACTAACTTCCAGGTTTCCGGGATTGAATCCCAAATAGCGTTAAATGGAAAACTAGTGTGCCATGTAGGGTGTAAAATCCCTTGTTCCGTACACCAAGTTGTGCCCTTGATCAGGGGTTCGAGAAAGATTTGGGATTTAGCCTAGTGTTAGAAGCTAGTTAGCTTTGTAGCTTGTGTTAGTTGTGAACAGAACAACAAGAATGGTTCAGATGTGATTCAAAAAGACTTAGGAGACAAAGTGTTGTTTAAGATGATGTAATGTTGTTAGTAGTGTTTTCTTGATGAAAGTGCTCTCCTCTCGTTCCAGTACTGGGGACCGAACTTCGACTACACACTTTCACCAATGCTGCATCCAACAGTTGGTGGAATTAACTATTGTTAGAACACCTGCAACGTGGAGTGATATACTGTATATAAGATCCCAGTGCCGTTATGCTTCATTTCAAAATAAAAATAAAAATTATTTGTCACATATACAGGCATGCACAGTACGATATACAGTGAAATGTATATACGACCGCCGGTGACCTTAAAAAAGATTATCAATAGGAAAAACAAATTGGAATAAAATAAGAAATAAACTATAGAAAAACTTTAACTATGGAAAATATAACTATACAGGATAAAACTAAATATAAAATATAAGAAAAATGTAGCAGTGCAAATATGGGGGGGGGGGGGGATCTGTACAAATATAGAAAACATAGAAAACTTTAGTGTGGAAAAGAAATAGAATTTAAATAGAAATGTCTGGGGAGCGTGCAAATATGCATGAATGTGTAGATGAAATGTCCATAAATGTGCAATGAGCAAAAATGAAATAGAAATATGTGCAAATGTGCTTGAGTATGCAGATGTGTCCATAATGTCTATAAACCCTTATGAGGTTTAACTGTTGTAAAAAGTTTTAATTCCTGCTTGGTCCAAACAAGGATACAGTATAACGCAGGAACAATGTCATGTCATTTTTATTTGTTTTTTAAACATGGTGAGTGCTCAGCAAACATGTAGGATTAAATCCACTTACCAATCTAGTTACGACTCGTCCAAACTTAACTCATATAATTAGTCTCTGGGATATGATACTGTATTTAAGAAGACAAATCTCAGAGTAGCCGTGCTGATTAACTGAAGTAAGAGATGTTTATCTACGACTGCTGTGATTTTTTTTTTAAAGGTCTTATCCTTAAATGTTAATAACAGTCCTATAACAATGACTAATGTAACTGTAATTCTAACTTAAGGCCACTTTGAAAGAAAATGTCAAAGGAAGGTGTTCCTGCCATTCAAAATTTAGTTCAGTTGGTTGTTGATAGATTTATATATAAATATGGCTATTATCTCTCTCTCTCTCTCTCTCTCTCACTCTCGCTCTCTGTCCTCATCTTTGACTCCCTCTTCCTGTTTTTTTCCCTTGCCCCTGGTTCAAATTCTCATATTACTTCTTATCACTTTATTATTTGAAACTGTAAAAGGATGTAAATATGGGATGAAAGACTTGATTAACATTTTTTAATTGGAACTCAGTGATTTATGAAACTTCTACATGGTCCTGATGCTACTTTTATGCAGGAGAGCAGATGTAAATCCAGATGTTTGTATTATAAAATTGAAGTATTTATTTTGCATGTTTATTTTGTGTGTTTTATACATTTTATACGTCTTTGACTCGAGTCTTTGTGCGTGGAGTTCAGTTTCCTCAGGGTGCTCTGGTTTCCTCCCACAGTCCAAAGACATGCAGATTAGGCTAATTGGTGTTTCCTAATTGCCTGTGTGCACCCTACCTAGTGTCCCGAGTCCCCTATGACCTCCCATGAATGATTTACACTCAAAGCATTTTATTCCTTTTATTTAATTTTTAAACACAAATACAAGATGTACCAGCTACCTTCCTCACATTATTTCCTTTTCTCTCAGTCAAGAAAGCAGTAAAAAAATAACTTGTCCAGAGAATGCTTTATATGCATTACAGTTATACAGTAGGAAGGCAACAGATTACTATCACTATATAGTATATCTCTAAACTGATATTCATCCTGCCTATTAATATTAAACCAGAAGATACCAAACATACTAAAAATCCTGGCACCCTGGGGACAGCCAGCACATCCTCAAACACCACACACACACACATATCCTGACTGAATGCACACACGCTCCACATCGGTGCTTTGAAGTGCACGCTTCGACAGCCAGTGTTATGGTGCTGCTGATGGATTGATGTGCTCTGTATGTAAATGTGAGCGGAGTGGATTTTTCCAGTGGAAGCCTTCTAAAAATACAGACACTGTTCAACACATCAAGGAAAATGTTGCTCATTGTTATGGCTGTGTGTTTTTATTTGAAAAACAGAAATAAATGCTATTTTTAATTATAAGGCAATGAATAATGAAACGTAGGTTCGCATAAATATAATGAGGAATTGTTTTTAAGTGAACACCTGACCACTGAACCTTCTGTGTACATGGCGCTGGTCCCTCTCTTTCCTGATACAGTATGCTCCAGTCTTTTCTAGATTTTTAAGCGTGGCTCTGGAGAATTGTTCGCATTCAGCTGGTGCAGTCAGTGTTCCAGTTCATCCCAAAGGTGTTCAGTGCGGTTGAGATCAGTCAGGGCTCTGTACAGGACACTCAAGTTCTTACACTTGTTTTTATGGAGATCGTTTGTGCATGATGTCATGCTGGAACAGGGGTGAGCC
>JAOVVB010000049.1:6772460-6774367 GCA_028570985.1 Heterobranchus longifilis
CCTTGTGTAGCTTTTATTTATGTTAGAATAATTTCTCTTTAAATATTAATAAATTAAACTCGTAAATGTACATAATTCTGTTTTTTTTTCTGTAGCTCATGAAGCTACCGTTATAAAAATCGAAATTAGACCTGTGCAGTTATTTAATTGCAAAAGGCAATTAAATTTAATTAAATTAATATACGCATAATCTGGAATTTATGCAGAGTTCTTCAATAATTTAAATGTTCTGGTTTTTATTTTCAAACATCCTCTTCATGGGATAATTTGTGCCTTTATTTGCTGTTAGATAAATATATTTAAATGCAGTCGTACAAATGTACATTTGGTACATTTAATAGTTAAAAATCGCAATATGTGTCAAAATAATCACAATGTGATTGTTTCCATCAAATGTACAGAACTGATTATTTAGTTTAAGATTTATTTTTCTTCAACACATATTTAATTTGAGTGGAAATTCTGCTCCTGAATTTAATACATTGATAGATTAATTTTTGTCTGTGAGTGTATTGGAAGATTTTTTTCTTGTATAATGTTTTATCGGTTTACTTTTTAATATACGCAGTATTTATTCCCATATTTATTTAGATGTTCAATACTTTTAAGTCTTAAAAACAGTCAGTAGATAAAATAAAAATCAATAAAAAAACACACATTTTGGTGACAGTATGGGGTCAATCCACCACACACACATTATACAATTTCATATTTTTTAATCATTTACCTGCTTAAATTATTTACGCCTTATTATTTCTTGCTGAACATCATGATGATGGGTTACAGTATCACTTTCCTCATAAATATAAATCTAATGGATTTATTAAATATAGCTCAAGCACTTATTACATATTCTTTTATTTTCATTCTTATTAAACAGTTTCATTTAGCTGTTGTGTGCATAAAAAAGCAAAGGTATGATAAATTGTGAGAGCTTAATATCATTATACAACTACTATATGTAATGTTATTAGTAATTTCCTGTAAAACCCGTGCAGTAATAATCCTACTGTAGCTGAGCGAGTGGCACGCTGAGGCCGGATCAGTTGTTTTGTTCCGTGGCTCTAGCAGACATCTGTTACTGTTAGGACTCGAGCTCGTCATGCTGAAACCCACGGTTCCTGACATGGTCTTACTCTGATATATGATCTGAGAGAAGTGCAGCGTCCCGAAGATCCTGGTCCTCCACTTCATGTCCAGGGTCTTCGTCTGACTGGACACACCCGGGCAGTAATAATGTCGTTCTAATGAAGTGATACAGATCCAGTCGTATATTTTTGTGTGGTGTTTGTTAAAGAATAGTATCGCAGCGTCATATTCAAAGCTCATCTGTGATTTTGCTAACAAGAAAAGTCCCGTGAACAAAGGGTAAAAAGGAATATTTTAGCGATGAAAAGACGGCTCATGGCTGTGAAAGAGCGCGGCAGCCCACACGAGACCCCGGAATCGCCAAGGAGTCTCTCGGGTCCTGTTTATCTGACGAAGAAAGCTGAATATTAGCAGAAATGAGCCAGGATTTAGTGTGTTTATTGGAGAAAGTTATAGAGAATAGCGTAATGATAATAAACAATAGGTCTGGTGAGCATTGATATTAATAATATTAATAATGTCATATGTTACGACAACCTTCGATAACAAGCAGCAGATTAGATATCAGCACATTTTTGTGCAGAATTTAATTCAGTCTTAAAGAGCACTTATGATGCAAAACTCACTTTTTATTCATTTTCAGACAAAAACAAGAAAAAAACAGTCCCTACTTTTTGTCCTTTTTTATGTTTTTAGATTGGTTTGGGTTTAAACAAGACAATTAGATTTTTTTCCCCCTATTGTGACCTCATATAAGAAGATCGCCTCCTCCAGCTTGTTGCTCAGCTCTGCCATTATTATTATTATTATCAACAAGA
>JAOVVB010000049.1:6777295-6790845 GCA_028570985.1 Heterobranchus longifilis
CATACTTGATTTGCGTCCGCTGTATTCCAACGGTGTCTCGTTTCTACTGGTCTACACACAGCAATGCTACCAGCATGACGGTTATGAGTGAAAGGGATGCTGCAGGTGTGAGGCATGCCCCTTCCTGCGATGTTGTATTTATGTTCTTGCAGGTGTGTGGTTCACTTTTGGCGTGCTCCGTGTCCGTGGCTCGAGTTACCCGCCTTACCACGCTCGTCACTTCGCAGCTAATCTTTCTTTGACACGAGTGGCTGACGAATGTGACCTCTTTAAGTGCTCTTAGTCTTCTGAGTCAATGCCTGATGAGCTCCTTTTATTTTTGGTGTGGATTTAAGATAATCTTTTGCCCCAAAGGAGCAGCAGTTCACCTGTTTGGTTATCATATTCCAGACAAATACAGTATAATGGACTTTTTTTTTTGTTTTTTTGGGAGATTTATGTCTTGACGTCCCAATGGAATACAGTCAAAAGTGTCCATTTTCTAGTATTTCTAAATATGGCTACTACCATTTTTTTTTTTTTCAAATTCCATCAAAAAATATATTATTCTTTGTTGGATTAGGAATACGGTTGCCATGAAGGAGTGTACTTGTTCAGCAACTATGCTTACCTGTCAAATTAACATTTGCATGAATGCCAGGAACCAAGGTTTCCCAGCAGTACTCTACCCGGAGCATCACACAGCCTCTACCAGCTTGCCTTGTTCATCTTTTCCCCAGATTAGCGACACACACACACCCAGCCATCCACATGATGTAAAAGAAAATATCATTCATCAGTCCACTGCTCTGTGATCCAGTTCTGGTGCTCACATGCCCAGTGTAGAAGCTTTTGGTGGTGTACACGGGTCACCATGGGCACCCTGACAACAAACTGTCATACACTGTGTGTTCTGACATCTTCTTATCATAGCCAGCATTCAGTTTTCCAGCAATTTGAGCTCAAGTAGCTCTGCTGTGGGACCAGACGGACTAGTCTTCACTC
This sequence comes from Heterobranchus longifilis, assembly GCA_028570985.1. Lineage (NCBI taxonomy): Eukaryota > Metazoa > Chordata > Actinopteri > Siluriformes > Clariidae > Heterobranchus > Heterobranchus longifilis. The sequence goes on from JAOVVB010000049.1 coordinate 6,778,280, forward strand.
TCCATGCGCATCTGTGAGCCCTTATTGCCCCTGACCTTGTTGCTGTTTCTTCTGTTGTCCTTGCTTGGATCACTTTTTGTTACTTTTTGCTAACCCCTGTATACTGAGATACACAAAAAATCCTGTTGTTTTTGGAGATTCCCTCACCCAGTTGTCTAGGCATCTTGTTGAAATCCCTCAGGTCTTTACGCTTTCCCATTTCTCCTGCTTCTAACACATCAAGTTTGACAACTACAGCAAGTCTCCTACATATGAACGAGTTCGTAAGTCTGGTTTGTTCATAAGTCCAACAAACATTGTCTAGGTACTAGGAAACTAACACAGTTGGCTATACACAGTATAAAACTCACACGTTCCATGATCTCGTCCTTGGGCTTTAGAATTGTGGCGTAGTTGAACGATTACACCTCGCTTTTGTCTCCATCGTTATTGCTTGCCGCTTCTTAGCAGTACCAGCTTCATTGCCGCTGCTTTTATGCTTGCTTTCGGACATCCTGGGATGCACGCTGCACGCACGTCACAATGTACGCCGGACACCTGCAATTGAACATGCGCGAACGCTTGTTTGCATCTTCGATCAAATGTTCGTATGTAAGGGACTTACCGTACTTGATATCTAGTATCATATGTACTTGATAAAGAAGGCCAGCTCAGCTCTGGGGATTCCCCTGGACACTGTACAGAAGGTGCGAGAAAGGAGGATGGTAGCTAAGCTATCATCATCATTGCTGGAGAATGACTCACACCCCCCCAGTTATGAAACTGTTACATCCTAAGTGTCTGAAAGAGCGATATTGAAGGTCTTCTCTTCCTTCTGCTATTAAACTGTACAATCAGCACTGCTCCCAGTGAACCAGTCTCCATAATGCACACTGCTATATACTGTTTATATACCGTTGTCACAATATCTTACATTTTACAATATAGTTACAATATCTTAAATATAGTTACAATATCTTACATTTTTGTGTAATAGCAAAAACACCATTTTAAACTGCAACATTACCTAGTGCAATTTGTTTGGAAAAGTAACTATTGTATTGTTTTTCTTTGATCTTAGTACATTCTGCCACTTTACAGGTGTCACTGGTATTAATGTTATGGCTAATCAATGTAAATGCTTGCTATGAGCAAATTTCATAAAGAGTGGTTTAATCTTATATTTGTTTTATAGTAGTTATATCATGAGTAATATTAGATAGATTTTCTTATATACTTTAGTTTATGTATTTTCCAGATGTTTTATGCCATGTTTATATTGTATAATATAAAAAGAGCTCCATATCTGAGATATAATGGTGACTATTTTTTTTTTATCTAAATAATAATAATAATAATAATAATAATTACTTACTCATAAATAATCTATATTTAAAATCTAAATTGTAAGCATTTTTATTATGTCATACTTTTCCCTTTCTTTTATTCGGACTTGCTTTGCGTGACACGTCTCAGTAGTGGCGACTCTCAGAAATGAATGAGTCTCATAAAATTCTCAGTGAGCACTCATCTGTCTCTCCACCAGAGCGACGTCTTCATCTGAACCCTTTGTTCACCTCCAGATACACATCTAACGACGCTTTTCCCTGCACCCTTTACACATCGCTCGCGAGCGCGCAGCAGAGCGTATAAAAGCGTCCCTCGCCATCATGCATTACTCATGCTCTTTTTGAATTATTTAGTGAAGTTTGTTCTTCGCATTAGCTGCATGACTGACCATCACAGGATCTCACTGCATGCCTGCCTAGGGAGTGTGAGATTTTTTTTAACTCATCACTTATCTGGTGAACTTGTCTTTCATTGCTTTGAAGATCTATGTTGTTTTCCAAATACCTAAAAAAAAAAGGTTATAAAGGGGATTTGTGCAATGTGTGCCAGATACTGAGCAAAACACGGCTTTTGTACACAAAGCAGGTCAGATATTGATGCTAATTACTGTAGCTCTTCTCGGGCCCCGGTGCCGTGTCTTGCTGAGCAGATGTATTCGATTTGTCTTTCCAAAGGCTCCTCCTGCACCCTGCAGTGAACCTGCTGCTGTTCTTCATGACTATATGCATATATACATACATACACAGCCACTTCAAAAGGTACGCCTGTTTAACTGCTCATTAAAATATCTAGGAATAATAATATCAGGAACTCAATGCATTTAGGTCAAGACGATCTCCTGAAGTTTAAACCGAGAATCACAATAGAGAAGAAATGTGATTTAAGAGACTTTGAACATGGCATGGTTGTTGGTGCCGCACTGGCTGATCAGGGAATTTCCTGAACTTTCTGATCTACTGGGATTTCAACACACAGCCATAGCGTTTACAGAGACTGGCTTGAAAAAAGAGAAAATATCCAGTGGTCATCAGTTCTCCGGGTGGAAACGTCTTGTTGCTGCCAGTGGTCAGTAGAGAACGGCCAGACGGGTTCAAGCTGATAGAAAGGCAACAGTACCTCAAATAACATCTTGTTATAACGTTGGTATGCGGAAGAGCATCTCTGAACACACAACATGTCAAACCTTGAAGCAGATGGTCTACAGCAACAGAAGACCACCTGTTGGCATGGGCTCACCTGCTGATCTCCTGCTGATTTCCACAAAAAGAGTTTGGCGCATAAAACAAAAAACATCCGGTATGGCTGCTCGAATGGGGAAAAGAAACACTTAATCATAATTTTTTTTTTTCGTCAATACTCCTTGACTTTAAAAGCCTCATGTTTTAATTTTTCAAGTGGATCTTTAACAGTTGATTTTATTAAACTCTAAATTTAATAAAAATAAATAAATGCCACGGCCTGGCCGAGAGCGAGTTTGGAGTTTTAAAGAATAGTGAATGCAAAATGCTGAATAATTATTGGAAGCTGAAAATTGTAACTGAAAAGAAATTCGATTAATTCCACAGAATTCAAAGCAAGTCAAGCCGGGACTTACGTAAAACCGTATGACATTTACAAAAGACTTAAATAACAGTACGGTGATGAGACACTTAGCACACTTGATTGGTGTAAACGTTTCAATCCGTGATTGACGATCCTGGGCCGAGGTGGCTCGGAGCACACTGCAGCCGTATCCGTGAACATTCAGCGACACATTGGCCCATACGCTCCAAGTCATTTAGATAGCTAGACAGACAGATAAATAAATAGATAGATAGATCATTGATCCTGAAAGAAAATTCCAGAAATTTTTTTCATGTTTGGGCCAGTAAAGGAGTTCCTGGGAGGCCAGCGTTTCAGACGTGAAGCAGGTGGTCCGATCATGGCTCTAAGCGTACTCAGGGAACTTTCTACCTTGATCGTATCCAAGTGCTGGGATAAGTGCATTTGTGTAACAGGGGATTAAATAGAGAAATAAAGAGAGTTTTTACACTCATAACTGTGTTTTGTTATACTGCTCCAAAGTCCCGGTTTGACTTGAACACCCGGGTTGACTTGTACATTTACCCTGATTTTTAATTATACTTTTTCCGTAGATTCAGACATCCTGCATTGTACCAGAACAATCAGATTTTAGCTAGAGGAATGTTCTGTACGGAGAGTTTGCTTGAAGGCAGTTTCCTCTCTGCCCACATCGACTGACCCAAATTGTCTTAGGTTACACGGGCGCTGTTGATAAAGAGTAAACCGCCCTGAATAACGCAGGCGCACAAGGATGATATAATTGTGCTTTGCCCCATGTCTAATTACATTTCCCTTCAGGCTCACCCTCGATATGCTTACTTGAATTTACAAGAATGTTGAAGTGGTTATAAACCAATACCAATAAAGGTAACAACTGTAATGTTACATATAATAAACAACTGTTCTTTAATAAAATATACTGCCTATCCACTTCAAAGCCATGTCAAGGCATTCATGCTTTGCTTACGGATTGCTGTTAAGCCCTGCAGTGATCACACCATTGCTGTCTCCAAGACAAAAGAAAAGAATTCAAATCCTCAGCCGCTAAAATCCTAATTAGCTTGTTTTGCTTTTGCACCATGTCAGGATTCAGAGTTCAAGGGAGTCAGGTCTTGACCCCCCCCGGACATTTCTGCAGCTGCCACTCGGATACTTTATCCCTCCTTGTTCTGATCCCTCATATATTCCCGACCCGCCTCCTAGACTTAAAAATCAGGCATGTTCCCCCGTCTTCAAAGGGATTCGCTCCTTTTCACCCTTGAGTGCCCTTCAGACAGACTTAACCCTTCACACATCAATGGCAGGAGGATGACTGGACCTCGGAGCGCATCAGGACATTTTTGATAAAACATCAGTGGAAGTGGTAAAAGTACGGTACTCAAATGGTTAAAACTGTGGTTTAAATTTTAGAAATACAGAATTGAGTTAGTGATCCAGATACAGAGCGTTTGAATGTGAGAAAGATCACCCGACAGAGGGTGGGTGGAGGATGAGGGGGGCGAGAAGAACACTTTAAAAGTCAAATAAGGGTTAGAAGTAATCGCCTCTCCATCTTGCGACCTGATTTATTTTCCTTAACTTCATGGATTGTGTTTTAAAAATGCTGATCGGTTGAACTGATCCGATCGGATTTGACTGCATTTGAAATGGATTAGTTTAATCCTACTAATCAAACGGATTGCATTTGACTAAGTAGTTTTACTCCATGGCAGTTAATACTCAAGCATCCCTGCATAAAAATTTAACTCCATCTACACCTTAAAGATCTAGCCATGTTTGGAGGCCCCTTAGTTTTCTATTTACGCAGTAAGATCATTAAATCTTACGAAGGAATCTCTTTCAAACAGACGTGCCTAGCATGAAGTATAATATTAGTTTCCGTTCTCGTAAAATATTTTAAAACAGCCATGCTCATCTTTTATGCATAGTTTTCCATTGTGTGAACAACTTTCCTGTGTGCCAAGTGCTCGAGAAGAGGATTAGGAAATTATCCAGCTGAACTGCAGCACTTCAAAAGCGTCGTGTAGGACCAGAGCATGTGCTCGCAGGATTTCGGTTAGCCGATTTGTGATTCTGATCTGAACTGACTGCTTGGTTTTTTTTGTCTAAGTGCCCGGAGGAGCAGTTCAACACCATGTGGCATGAGGATAGTCTAAAGGAATGCATTGTTTTCTCTAGTTGATCTCTCAGGGATCAGTTTAGATGTGCTCAGTCAGCAACATTTGCCAGTCTAAAAGGAGTCTTTCTGATGTATCATAAAATGAAGAAATGCAAGAGTAAATTAATACTTAAATGACTCTTAAATTTGTATGTTTATTAGAATTATTTTGTTATTGCAAAGCATTTGGTCCTTACTCTTTTCTTAGAACCTCATACTGATTTATCTCACTGGTCCTTACAGTATTTCAGTTTATTCCCAGTTCCGATCCATCACTCTGTGACCTAAACTCAGAATTACAAGTTCAGTTTCTTGCTACTTCTGATCCTTCAGTGCCTGATTTTCATACTTGTTAAGTAGAAGGAAAAAAAAAAACACTTCCATTCAGATGCCTGGAGCAAACTGGAAAAGAGCCACATCAGGCAGGGTGGCGGTAGCACACACAACACTCGTCCCACCCTTCTTATAGCTCTCTTAGACTAGCAAAATCTGGTCTAACGGGTTTGAGAAGTCACAGGAGAGGATTTGCATTTCGTTTTTTTCCCTCCAGAGGGATGCCCCGCCATTCACAGGCCACTTCACAGGCCGATGTATCACGTTGCCAGCCGAAGCTAGTCGTCCCCACCTGGCAGGAGCTCGGAAAGAAACCCCGCAGGCCTTTGACCCCGCCGGGAGCTGCGAGAATCCAGCGTTCCTTCAGGTCCAAGTCAGCTCCTGACCTGGAGTAATGAGATGACATGGACAACGTCCAACAATATGGCCGGGTGTTCTGCTCCTGACTGAAAGGAAGTTAGGGTTTCAGAGCAGCTCCGGTTTGACGCTCTGATTGAAATCAAAAGGTGCGCCCCAAGGAATGTGTACTAGGGTTTCTTGGAAAATTTGAGACTGGAAGAAACAAGTGTCCTTGTTTTCTTAGGACAAATGTCTGGTAAGGCACGACTGTATGCTGTTGGAATTCAAACGCTCCATCAGATTTTTGTAGGACTATTATTGCCCATAGATAGATAAATAGATAGATAGATGGCAGGGTGGCTGAGTGGTTAGCACTGTAATCACACCTTCAGGATCCGGGTTCCAGTCCCTCATCAAGTCTGTGTGCATAGAGTTTGCATGTTTTTCCCAGCGCTTGGTGGGTTTCCTCCCACAGTCTAAAGACATGCACTAAAGACAGTAGTACAAATTTGTACAATTTTCAGTATTCAACCTGAACTTGTTGCTTTAAGGAAAAATGTTCATATTAAAGGTGAAGTAGCTGGGTTAGTTTTTTTTTTCAGTTCCTTCTTGTACGTATAACCTGGAAGATACTGTATGTAGAACAATGAAAAAAAAACAGGTTATCTAAATGGCATCAGCATCAGTTTATTCAGTGTAGAAAATGTATTTGGAAAACCGCTTGTACTTCCAGAACTCTGGAACGCTTGTATGTGTTTGTCTACGCCAGCTGTCAGTCATTTTATAGGAAATATATTGGGGGTGGAGCTTTATGAACTAGGGCAGCAATATTTAAAATGTCAAACACCCAACCGGACTAATGTTATATATTTAACCGTTAAATACAAGTTAAAAATATGTATAAGCGCCTAAAACTCTGGTTCTTTTTAAATCCCTTTAACTGTCATAAAATGGTTGAAAAACCAGTGGAAATGGCTTATTTCCTCTTCATCAGGAAAAGTCAGGTTTCAATCGAGATTAATAATGCAGTCCCTTAAATGAGCAAAACATGTTGTTCGTGTTTGGGACTCTCTCCATAAAGTGGTGCTTGTTTCCATCCTCATGCGTTTGATTAGCCATGCGAGTTGGATAAGTGTATTCAGGTGCTTAGATTTCCTGTAAAAGTAAAAAAATAAATAAAAATCAACTCTCAAATTAATCTGGCATCCTAATCGAATTCATGCTAGCTGTGGAGGCCAGGAGTGACCATTGTATTTATTCCCATTTGTATGACCTCCGGTCAGCATCCACACACACCACTGGCAAGTTGGGAACAACAATTAGCTTAACCTGAGGAAACCCACCAATCACAGAAAGAACATGCAAACTCCTTGCACACGGACCTGATGTGTCGCCATACCATTATGTAGATCCCCAAATAATTCTTATAATAATATTAAAATAAAAATAAAATATAGTATAAAATTAACAGATGTCCACAACATTAAATGCAATTGTCGAAAGGTGTTCAAGTCAAACCGGGACTTGGGGAATTTTCCATGTAGTTTCATCCCTCCACTTGTACAGTATGTGTGCTCCATGTTAAATTCCACTTCCTGGTTCGAACGGTTGCTACAGTGGAGTTAGGGACATGGTAATGGTAATGTTAAAAAGTAATTATATATACATTTTGATTTAAAATTAGATGGAGATGGAGAAAAAAATAAAAGAGAAAACCCAATTCTCAAAACGCAAAACAGGACAGAACAAATCAATGTCCGATAGCTAGTCAGTGTTCTATAAAGCCAGTGTGGCTTCTCCGAGGTCTCAGAGGAGCGTTCAAGTCAAACCGGGAATCGTGATGAACTTTCTCATGAAAAAAAAGGTTGATATTTACAGAAGGCTTCAAGCACAGTGATGAGCCTCTTAGCTGCAGGAAAACATTTAAATGGTGCTAACTTTTTAAAGAATGCCGTCGGCCCGTGAGTAACGATCTAGGCCGTTCCAGTGAACATTCGATTGAGTGGACTTGTCACAAACATGCATTAGAGATGCAGCGTGTCTGTTGTAACTGTACATACAATCATTCACACACACCACTTACACGAACTCGGCTGGGAGTTATTGCCGCATCCCCCTGCCAGTCCTGACGTCGTCCGAGTCATTGCCACACATTAAAACAGTTTCTGGGAGGCCAGCATTTCAGACGAGAAGCAGACAGTCTGATCATGACTGAGAAAACTTCGATGGTATACAAGCACTAGTGAAACACTGGGATAAGTGCATTAGTGTAGCAGTATGGATTATATAGAGAAATAAAGGAAGTTTTGACTCTCATAACTGTGTTCTGTTATTCCGCACAATCAAAAGTCCCGCTTTGACTTGAACACCCCTTGCAATAAAAGCGTGATGTCTTCTTCTTCCAGCTGTTTGTGGGTTGCTCTTGTGTAAGGGCAGTAAAACATTTGGGGATGCGCTGTTATAATCAGGAAAGTAATCCAGTTTAAAGTGGCAACAGCTGAGGTATCCATGCAGCACATGACACACACACTCACACACACACACATGCGCACAGCCACACCTTGAATCTGTGAAGCTGCATTGTATGAACGCCAGAGAATAACGACCAACAGAAAGCCCTCTCGGGATTCATCTCGCTGCTAATTAGCATTTGTGCCGTTTCTTTAAACACCTCTTTTAGCAAGAAACTGACCAGACTTGAGTTGTAGCATTAGCTCAATAGAAGCATTTCGAGTAAATGTTAAACAGGTGATGGAATGCAAGCAAGTACCTGAAACTCCCAGCAGAAACACACACACACACACACACAAGCATGAATGACACGAGTTGTGGTGTGGAATGTTTGCCTGATTTATCTGCTGATCCCTTTGTACAAAAGAGCAATTTCTTTTACCTCCGCACAAGCTAGCCGAAACTCCTCTTGTAACCGATGACAGGTGTTTCTCAGAGCAGACGGACAGGTAAAGCTTAACAGACATTGACGGTTTTCAGCGGTGCTAAGTGTTTCTTTCAGAAATGAATGCGCAGAAAATTAGCATCGCTTGCCGTCTTAGCTGTGAGGAACTGCACAGAATTTAGACCTCCGGCTGTGATAGCATTAACACTTTCTTGTCCTCATACCGTCGCTACATCTAAAAGCAGCATGTACATGTCTTTTAAAGGATTAGTGTTGTCAAATATTCTGGTGCTGTTTCCACCCCGAGGTTCAAAATACTGTATTACTTACATTATAACAGTTTTCCCTCACCAGCGACTGTAAAAAAAAAAAAACTAAAAATTTTTGACTTTTTCTATCCTGAAGGATTGTGGGAGGCCATATTGACTGCTAACACTGGAGATTCTTTCCATTAATATTAGCTAAAAACTCATGGAGCAGATGATGTGCCTGCCGTAGTTATGTTTTCATTTGTTCATGAGGCTCGAGTTATGTGCATTTTCAGTTGCTGTAAAAATTATGACATATTGGAGCAAGACACATTAATTGTTACAACTGTTCACTAATTTGATTGGTCTAATGTAATTCCATGGGCGCCAATATTTATTATAACCATGCTTGGACGTTTCAGTGTGTGGTTTCATCACTCCATTCGTATGTGTCCTCCATGTAAAAATTCCACTTCCTAGTTCATACGGTTGCTACAGTAGCGTTAGAGAAATCTTCAGCAGACATTTTTTTAAAATAAGTAATTAAAATTTAAATTAATTCGAATTAATCCATCGAATTATAAAATAAATAATAATAATAATAATAAAAAAAAAAAACAATATCAGCAGTAACACAGTACAAATTAATATGAGCTAACTAGTCAATGTTCTATAATGCGAGTTTGGCTTTTTATGTATCTTCAGTATAATTGCATTCATGCAGTATTGCTTAACTTATTTGATCATATTTATATTGATCATATTTACTTTTGACCTGCCAGCACGACAGGTCTGAGCTTCAGTAGTGTTGTGGTATAAACAATAGACAACATTCGGTTCTGAAAAATGAGTCCAATTCGGAAGTGCCGAAATTCTCCAAAAGTGAATCAATCACTCTAGAGCCCCATATTAAAATGTTTAAATTTACAAGAGAAATCAACATCTTTGCAAACCTTTACATAAAAAGAGGGTGATTTTCCATTCATGACAACTGTAAAGAGGGTGAATTTTCATGTAACTCATCAATTAACATGACATTATGTTATAAATTTATGCATAATTAGGGGATGTCTATTTTTTTTTCTTTTGAGTGACAGCTGCATTGCAGGTGGAATTCCATAAGTGATAAGAGTTTTGCAACAAAAAACAAACCCAACACCCAATAATAATCCAAAAGAATGAATCTCTATGGTTAATCCAAAAGGCTAGTCCAAAAGAATGAAATGAATTTCCTGTATTTTGTTGTACTTAAGCTCAGAACCGCCCCTCGGTCCCTCCCAAGCATTAGCTCTTGTTGCATCTCGGCTTTCGACTGCTGAGACAATACGGTACAGCACTCCGTAGCCATTTTGGAGCGCATTGGGTTTCCTAAAAATGATGCTTATCACTGTCTGAGCTCCAAAGCAGCGTTTGGAAAGGGACCAAACTGCAGGGTGCGTGTTTCTTATTTCAGACTGCTGGGAGAAGAAAGAGACTGTGCAGCAGTCTAGGTATGGTTTTGTCTTCCCCATGGGTTTTATCTGTTGACACGTACTGTAATGAAGTAATGGTCAAATTGAAAATCAATGACCAGGTGAAATAGGTTTACCATTTATTGTATGTGGAACAATGGTTTAATGTATTGCACAATCTTTATTAGTCATTCAGTTAAACTGAGTAACTCAGAATTTACAGCTAACAAATACAACCTTCAGGCTTTTCATCCACTTGAGTGACAGAATAAGAAAACAAAAAAAGTTTTGATGGCAAGGTTGCAGCCTTTCGAGCACAATAAGCAATAGACCACAGACAACAGTACATGGGTTTGGTTTCAGCACTACAGGTGTGTGTGTGTGTGTGTGTGTGTGTGTGTAGTAGCTGAAGATGCATCACTGGAAGTGTTATCTCCTGTAAAGGAGTCTAACTTTACCCAGCTCGGTCTTCCAGTGTCATTTACTCAAGCCATTTGTTTGAGGATAACATCAGTACCAACACAGCAGGTGCAATAGCTGACAAAAGACTTCCCAAGAAACAAGTACATGGGTGGATTATATAGAAGCAGAATAAAAACCTTTTATAAAAAACCTGTACATAACTACAATTATGTGGAGCGCATTTTATATTTGAACACAGAATGCTCTTTTTCCTGAATATGACTCATACCTAGATTGTTCCCGTGATGCACTATATGGGCGAAAGTATTTGGCCAAACCTGCAATGACAATGTATCCAAATACATACACTTCAATATGGAGTCCGTCCCCCTTTTGCAGCTGTAAAAGCTTCCACTCTTCTTGGAAGGCTGTGTACAAGATTTTGGAGTGTTTTGTGGGAATTCGTGCGCAATTGATGTTGGTCGAGAAGGCCTGGCTCGCAATCTCGATGGGGTTGAGTTCGAGGTTCTGTGTTAGGTCTCCGTGTTCGGGCCGGTGAAATTCTCATCTCATCAAAAAACTCATCAAACCATGTCTTTATAGTCCTTGCTTTGTGCACTGGGACACAGTCATGCCACAAAGTTGGAAACATATCATTGTCCAAGATGTCGTGGTATGCTGAAGCATTAAGATTGCCCTTTAGTTGGGATAAGGGGCCTGATTGAAATACCTGAATTCAATAATTAACAGGTTTGGCCAAAAAAAGTGTATGTTTATATGTATGTAAACATAAACTGAGTTTGACTCTGAAGTAACGGTTTATATCCATAGATTCTGTAAGAGCTAGACAAACCCAAACAGGGACATTTGTCTATGGAGACCAAAACCTTTTTTTGTACCAGGCTGTATACATGATTATTTCTGTTGTAAAGTTGGGTATTTTAACATAGGGGTCTACAGGGATTGACTTTTTTCTTTTAAGCCTAGTAGTCCTTCAAGCAACTGCAAGTTTTGGCATTTCTGCATTAGACTTATTTCTCAGAAACAGAGATTGCCCCTTGATCAGCACATGTCCAAGTCCTGCAAAGAGTCCTGTCTCCTATAGGTGTGTGTTTGAAACATGGGAGGTTTGGACCTTTCTAAAAGAAACATGACTCTAATAACTCACGATGATCCACAGTTAGTCTTCAAGGCTTAAAACAGACACGTTTAGTCTATTAATTGATGCCTAGTGCTGTGGAATGTAGCTAAAGCATTAACCTTTCAGAGTGGATTAAAAGCACAGAGTATGAGGGGCAGAAAGTGGACAAGAAGACTGAAGTGACTAGAATTGTTCAACATAGTTCACACAGGTAGTCAAAAAGTGTAGACACTTTCTTTCCAAGGATCAGTGAGGAATATATTAGGTATATATTAATTATTTATATAATTATAATCTACTATATACAGAAAATGCAAAAAAAAAATGCAGGACCAGAGCTAAAAATCTATTTTATAGATTTGTATTAATATCTTATTTAACAGCATTTATTTCTGTTTTAATTTCTGCTGCATTCTGGATGTTCCTTTATTTCAACGGTTCACTTGTGAGCTTTCATGAAGGGCACTGGTGGCTCAGTGGTAGGTGTTTCGCCTGCCATGCGGAAGGCCAGGGTTCGATTCCCGGCCAGGGTTCGATTCCCAGCCAGTGCCCAAACCCCAGCCACTGGATGCAGTGCTGGTCCCAAGCCCGGATAAAATGGGAGAGTTGCGTCAGGAAGAGCCACCGGTGTAAAAACCTGTGCCAAGTTGTAGTGCGGACTGGGTATTCCGCTGTGGCGACCCCTTGCCGGGAGCAGCCGAAAGAC
>JAOVVB010000049.1:6804192-6826762 GCA_028570985.1 Heterobranchus longifilis
TACTCATTCTGTTTATTATAATATGTCCTTAGCTGCATTGTAATATTTTCATTACTGGAACTATAGCCAAAATGTGTGTATGTAGACGTATTGGGGGGTCTTTTTATTGAAGATGTAACATTTTTATTTAATTTTATTTCTGATCAAAAGGACAAAATGACTAAAAAAAGAAATGATTTGTTCCTTTTGATGAACGAGATTCAAAGAACCAAGTCACTAAAATGATCCAAACTTCCCATCACTACTTTCCAACACTGAGAGTTTGATACGCTTGGTTGAGTGTTAATGCTCCTGTGACATTTTGCAGGTTCTCCTGTTTAACAACTCTGTGTAATAACCGCTGTTCATTGCAGCGAGATAAAGGAACAAACTTTAATATACAAAAAACTATAAAAGACGCACCTACTAAAATGTTTCCAACAGATGCAGCATCAGCCTTTTCAGCAGTTATTATTTGTCATGAGCCCATTTTTATTCCAATTTCAATGCCACACACTTACACAGAGTATCTCAGATATAACTCTATACCTTCCCTGAGCTTGATGTGTAAACCAACCTTTCGTAACAGTCTCTCGGTCTGTGCTGTCGTATCCCGGTACTGGCAGAGAGCATGGATTTTGGAGTTGAGCTTCAGGAAGTGGTTCTGCATAACCATACCAAAGGGATCGTCTGGGCGGATCTGTTCGTACATCACAAACAGAGCCTCGGGGAGGATCGTCGCCGCCCAGCCGATCACGGCGTCTGACCTGGGGCACGAATACGGGCTTAGGAATCACCACCACCATGAACTGTGCAGACATGCAGATCCCAGCGGCCTTACACTCACCAGTGTGTTTCCATATAAGTGAGCACCACCTCTGAGAGAATCAGTGTAGGAGAGTTGTACCGCAGTCCGGCTGCACTCAGAACCTCCTGCACCTCGCTCTCGTTCCTCACGTCCACGCCAAGCAGCTTGTAGTGAGCACTGTTCACGTACACGGGGCCTGAAGCATGAAGACGATACCGGTTACATCGAGGAAGATTGTTTCTTATTGATGTAGTGCCGTATTTTCTAGTCGATTTTCTTTATAAAACAGAGGAATGTTTAACATTCTTTTTCACGAGGGTGAGTCAAAAATTATCCGCACTCCGGTTATCATTTAAACACTGTCTTATCAGTGCTTTCTGTTCAAGGTTATGGTCTCCCCAGTCACTGCTGTGCAGGTGTGAACGTGTTTCATCAGTTCTTTTGTAGCTACAGTGCAGGCAAAAATGGACGCTCTACTTGTGTTTGCACGAAAGAAAGGCAGCGTGCAGTGATTTGGTTTTTTTGTGTGCTTTTTGGTGTGCTGCCGAAACATCTCACGGAAGAGCATAAACAGAAGTGTTGGGATATCTGCAAACAAAATTTGGAAAAATTCGATACTCTAAGGAATATTAGGTTTCTAAAAGAGAACCATTACTGGTGACGAGACACGGATTCATCACTACGAGCCTGAGAGTAAACAGCAGAGTATGGAACGGAAACATCCTCAGTCGCCAACTATGAAAAAGTTCAAAAGTCAACCATCAGCTGGAAAATTTATCAATGCGTACAGTTTTCTGGGATTATCAAGAGCCAGTATTGGAACAATATCAGGAAAAAAGGTTCAACAATCAACAGTGAGATGCTTCTCAAAGAGCTGAAGCCTAAACTGAGGATTAATGCTATCTAAGGACGTCCTGATCTCGCATGATGAGTCGACATTCAGCAGAAACTTCGCCCTATGAGGATGAAGATTCACTTATGATGAAGAAATGAAGACAGCGGTGCGTTTGTGGCTCAGCCTAAAACATGTTTTTTAATGAGGGAATTTCGAAAGCTGACATGTTGACATGGACAAAGTGTATTGAAAAGCAAGGAGATTATGTCAAGAAATTATCATGTCTAATGATGAAAATTATTACTTTTCAAAAAGTTAATAATAATAATAATAATAATAAAATCTACAGCCAGAGTGTAGATGATTTTTGACTCACCTTTGTAGTTTGGCATGAAATTAAACATTTGCTTATACTCAAATGCTTTATAAAAACCAAAAAGTCTGTGATTTGGAGTACTATGCATCTAACGCAGGTATGTTCATAATCATCTACGGTCACATTTTGAGTCAAAATAAATAAATAAATAAATTCCTTCTATCCCAAGATACTGATTTTCCGGAAGTAGCAGACTGGTTATTGATTTCCTGTTTGAACCAGACCTACTTTCTATTTAAATGCCAGACCTACAGAGGTGCCTTTATATGGCCATGCAGTGTTGTTGGGCTCTGATTCAAATCATGATGGCAAAACAACTACATGATCACGTTATTTAGCTTTTCAGCAATAAATCCATTGGCTAATACCTCCGTGACGAGTGGCACTGCCAGTTAATAGGTCTCTACTTCATCCAAAAGTGGACAAAATCTGGAAGAATAAGATCTCAATCAGAGCATTTTAGGCACTCCTTCAAGTTATTTTTAACCTTTTCATGGGATCCTACATTGTTTTCATTCTCAATCCATTCCTTCCAACTTGCAACCCCTATGAGCGTAAAAACCCACAGTGATTTAAAGGTGAAGATAATGTTCGGCTAGACAAAGCAAAAAGTGCTCTTACACCATAACCACAGAAAATCCTTATACCTTCCTAGGATGCCTCTAAAGAAGAGCCAGAGAAATGTCAGCTTGTTGTAGGTTAACTGTAACTACTATAGCCAAAACGGCAACAAAAATTAATCACGTGTCATATTTCCTAATAAAGTTTTAATTTCTCTTGAAGATGCAAGTGTGAGGAATAGGAGAAGGCTAGGTAAATAATAATAATAATAATAATGATGATGATGGGGTACAAAATGGACTAAGAAGGCAAACGTGACTTCTTTCGTTGTTTATTATTGACACCTTTGTTGATTCCTTTTCTAGGTTTAATGTGAAGTTGCATCTATCAAACTAAAAACATTATGCATCAAGTAGTTGCGTATTCTAGTTCGCTTGCATTCAGTGTTGATTATATCAAGGCCACAGTAACAGATCACAGTTATGAGAGTAAAAACTTTCTTTATTTCTCTATATAATTTCCTGCTACACTATAGCTCTTATCCCAGTGTTTCACTAGTGCTTGGATACCATCAAGGTAGAAAGTTTTCCCAGTACACCGTAGCCATGATCAGACTGCCTACTTCACGTCTGGAATGCTGGCCTCCCAGGAACTCCTTAAATGCCCCAAACATGTGGAAACGACTTGGAGTGAGGTCAGGACTGTACAGGGGATGTGGCAATAACTCCCTGTAATGTACAAGGTGGTGTTGGTGAGAGATTGTGTGTACAGTTACCAGAAAAGGGTGCATCTCTTTCGCAATGTTATCCATCGATTTTGAAGGAAAGGGAATGACAGCAGTGGGCTCTGAGCCATTCATGGATGTATAGCCTTCTTTAAAATGATTGCACCATTCAAATGTCAGCCTGTGCTTAAAGCCTTCATAAATGTCATCAGTTTTACAGCTTCATTCATGAGAAATGTTATCAGTCTCAGTTTGACTTGAACACACCTTGTAAAGTAATGTTTACAGAGGCGGTTCAGGTCTGCTTTCCTGATTGTAAAGTAGTAGAGACTTCATTTAAAGGTTAAGTAAATGTTTCCCTGGGTTTAGAGCGGAATCCATCTGCTGATCGAGACCATTTGGGGTTAATGAATGCTAATAATGCACAAGCAGCTGCTCCTCTCAGACAAAAGCCCCAACACTGATGACCTCGCTTGGCCCCGGGGCTAATCAGGTTTTTGGACACTGTGTGTGTGTGTGTGTGTGTGTGTGTGTGTTGGGAGGTTAGAAAACCCACAACACATGAAAACATGAGAATGTTTGGAATATTGTTTTACAAGTGATCGACATTTTGGAAGTTGATGTACTGATGTGTAGAGTACTGACAAGTCACACAAACCTCAAGAAAGAGAAGAGCATGAGAATAAAACCAAACAAGTAAATCGAACCAGTTTATTACTTCTTAGTTAAATACAGAATAATATTATATGACACTTCACATGGACATAACCAAAGCAAACTTTCAAAGAAAATTTGCTGGAACATTTTTATATTTAAGAGGATCTTGGTTGTAGAAAAAGCAAGTGCTCGATGTTGTGTCTGTCAGAAATTATTTGTAGTGTGTAGACTAATGTAGACTATAACACATATACTGCAAATCAATATTTGATTTAATATAATCAAATACAATATATATATATACACATACACAGAGTCAGGCAAAAAAATATATAATATTCCGAAAATTAAAAACATGTATAATTACTTTAATACTAAATGTATTGCTATATATAATATTAAATTAATATAATATACATTATTATTATACTATTTATTTTGCTGACTCTGTGTGTGTCTATAGCCATATATACACATAGATGTATATATATAGCTATAGACATTTTTGTATATAAAATGTCTATAAGTTGTTCCCCAAAATCACTTCTCAAGGTATGATCTCTTACACTCACCTCTGTTACACCCATATATACTGGCTATTTTAATTAAATGTATGTAAAATTATAATACTCTTATTCCTATAACTAAAGAAAGTGGTACCTCAGCATATGAACGCCTCGCCTTGAGAATTTCCGCCTTAAAAAACTGAAACTTTGCAAGAAACTGCAAGCTGTGCAAACCTCTGCGAGCCGCTTAAAACTTGTTTGCATCAGTGGAAAGCCAAGTGAAGCGAGTTAACATTTTATCAATTTTTTTTTTTGCATTTTGTGAAAGATTTAGTGAAGACATAGAACCGTGGGTCCCAACAATGTTAGAAAGGACGGTAGCAAGAAGAAAAGGGAGCCACTTTCAGTTTAGTTTTTAAAGCAGCTGGTGCCAAGAGTATTCATAAAATAAGGTTTAGTGAGGTTTAATGTCTATTTATTTCATATATATATTTATTTTACATTTACATGCATTTTCTAAATGTTTTGATTGTTTTTATATGCTAACAATATGATTATAATGTTTAAAATTTGTGATATTGGTCATATATTTTGGGTATAATGGCTATATAATGGCTATATAATGGCTATATAAATTCGTATGCCGAGGTAACGCTGTACTAGGAAAAACATCCTACATAATCAAAGAAAAGGCATCAAGGATACATAGATTTTTCCCCCCTCAAATCCAAAAATCAGGCAGCAAAGTTCCTACACTTTGCCGTATTCGTTTACCAAAATAAATAAATCAATCAAGCACCCCATAGGGATTACAGAAAATGAATCTGAGAAGGAAATGAAATACCGATCTATTTGTGCGACTGATAAGATATGATTGTGTTCACTCTGAAAACAGAGCATGAAAACCTGATAAACCCCTAGTTGTTCCTGGATTTTTGGGAGAGTGAGTGCTCGACGCGTTAATTCTCTTGCAGCTTCTTCATGACGTGGCTGTTGGGTGGCGCGTTGGTGAAAACGCTTCCTACGAACACGTGCGTGCCCCACAGAGAGTGACGGATCACTTTGCAGCATCCCAGGTCTTCGATCTGGAAACCCAGGTGGCGGTAGCGTTCGTCTGTTTCGAACAGCGTGTTGTTGGTGTAGCAGCCGAAAAACTGCACATAGAGGGGAGGGAGGGGTTTGAAGTTTAATATAACGCATAAGAGATTGAAAACCTTTGAGCAAGAAATCTAAGCTTGAGCCATCAAAAATTTTTAAACCTAAATATATAAAGAACTGTTCTAGGTAAAAAACAAGCCTTTAAATGTTACTTTAAAACATATACAGAACATCTCTAAAAATTATATCATACTTCAATACCTAATTTCAAAAGTTAAACTCTCATTCTAGTTTTTCACTTGACATTTTCACACCCGACCCAACAATACAGGTTTAGCTAAAGGCTGATATTAAAACAACCTGGTCTTTAATAACGCCTCAGCAGTACCACAGACTGATCACCTTCATGCAGCATTGATGGAATAATTCATGATAAAGAAGTCCCAGCCAAATAATGAGTGCATAAATTATATATTTTTTAAATTTATATATTGTGACAATATATATTATCTTATGAAATTTTCCCGAATTTCGAGATACTGGAGTTTTGATTTCCATGAGCTTTGAGCCTTAATCGTTAAAATTAAAATTAAGGGCTGAAAATATTTCACTTTACATGTAATGAATCTAAAGCACGAGAGGGTTTAACTTTATGAATTAAATTACAATAGAACTAATAATTTTTCCACAATATTCGAACTTCTAATGCGCTGTACATTTTTAAATAAGAGTATTATTTTACATGCGTTTAGTTTGCAGGATCTTTATTCAAAGTGACTTGCAAAGAAGATGCTACATTATAGCACTGACTTAATTCGCACTTTAAAACTTTATTCAAGGTTTATTGGTTATAATGTTTAGGCTTCAATAATTAAGTAAACCTAACTAACTGTCATAGATGTGAGCTTACATTAAGCTCACCTTTGCTAACATTTGATTTCAGCACTTATTGAATCGCCTGCATTAAATCATAAACTCACCCAAGTGTATGTTTTTAATTTCCATTTTAAAGCTGTTTTTTTTAAACGTATAAATCTTCAAATCTGGAGAGCTCACTAACGTAGTATAGTGTGGTGTGAACCCCTGATTATAAAGATCTTAATTATAAAGTAATAAACCTGCATTGATTTGAATACTAAGCAAAATAATTGTAATTATCTTTTCAGCCTCTGTTAATTCCACCTCAGTCTTACCGCGAGTCCAGATGACGGGTCGATAAAGTCGGCCCAAAAACCCTCGGTGTGCAGCGCGTGGCAGATCTCCTTTGCCCCTTCAATGAACTGCAAACATCACACACAGCATTATATTAATCTTAACAAAGTCCTGATAAAATCCAGCAAAAGCTTTGGAATGCGCGTCATATGAAAAGTTCACTTCAGTGGGTGGGAAATACCATGAGAGAACAATTCGCTCAGTGACGTTTGGGAATCATGTCCATTAGAGCCAAATTTTCTTGCCTAAATTCAGCCTAGGCAAGTTTACCATTAATTGTTAATTGTTATTTATAAATTAAATATTGATTGCACCGTACTGAACATTTGTATTTGAATAGGCTTGTTTATGAAGGACAAAAAGTATTTGACAGCCTTAGTGTTTCTTTTTTCCTCCTTATTTCTATTTCACTCACATGACGAATATGTTCAGATGGCACAGTTTAGAAAAATGTGTGAAACTTGCAACATCTATTCAAAGTGTTCTGCATCATTTTTTCCAAATTTTTGCACTCCATTGTAAAGATTAGTACGAACACAGTAATGCGGCTTCTGTATCGATGATCTTCGCATTTCCTAAACACGATGTCATTTAAAAATCTAGAATGTAAATAACGGATACTTTGTGATAATTAGGTGAAGACCGAATGTCGGGTCTGTGCTCTGGGGCTCTGGATCTGGAGGTCACAAACTCCCTCTAGAGCATCTTTTGTGTGTTTTGTGTTTTAAATGGAATAGAATAATCATTTTAAATAGATTAAACAACACTGCAGATTCAGTAACAATTCCTAGGAAGCTTATAACAGTGATTAAATGTTAATAATGTAATACATACTTGAAAATCCACTGTTTAAGGAAATGTTTATGCACATAATCACCATCTCTGAATCTTTAAAAATTAACTGAAGATCTAAAATAGCGAGGAAATGTAAAGAACAAACAGCAAAGTCCTTTTTTTTTCTTTATTTGTTTTTTATCTTCTATGCAGTTTTGTTCAGGAAGCAAATACGTGTGTGTGTGAGACTCACAGTAGCCAGCAGTTGCTCTCTTTCCTGGTCCACCTTCTCAGACCAGGCGGTCATGTCGTTCTCCGTTCTCTGCGTTACAGTGAGCACCATCATACCGCTGGATGGAGCTTCAGGAAACATCAGCGCAAAGTCTGTGTGGTTGAGGAAATGTCAAACGTCAAGACGAGCAACACACCAGACGCCTTAACATTTCTCCCTATCCAATCACAGTTTTATTATAGAATTTTCATTCTGAATGAACTACAAAGATTTTTTTTTTTTCGCCTCAGAGGTCCAGGAGAGGAGCATCATCTGGAAAAGCGTAGAAACGTAGTATTTTATGTAAATTGCATGAAATGTGTGCATCCTGAAACAACTCGATATTAAAATATTTTTAAAAAATCAAATCAATGCAATACTGGAAAAGTACTAGTACTATGGATTCAGTTTAATTTCTGTAGCACTTGTAACAAAAAGCAGAAGGAATTATTTACTTCCTGAACATCTTACTACACAGATATCTGCCCTTGTATAGGGTTCAAACTAGACAATGCAAGCTTTTGAACAACGTTGTACAGAGAAATCGTGCTCCTTTACAGATAGTTATGTATGCTGCCATCTAGTGGTGTGAAACTGACCTTTTTTCAGGAGCTCTGGGCAGGACTGGATGGCACACTCCACTCTGGAGTGGTCGAAATACTGGTCCGCGCTGTCGACCTTGGGCGCTGACAGAGCCTCGGCGTCGTCCTGTGGATAAAACAGGAAAGCGTTTGTTTACCTGACAGAGCGCCGTGACAATATAAAAGTTGTTGATAACTAGAGATGGAGGGGGGGTTGGGGGATTTAAAATAAAATCGATTCAGTGATGTATCGTGATTCTTTTCTGTTAACATTCTAATGGACTTTCTTACCTGGAACTCGTTGATAAACTGTGCCAGGACGAACTCGTGCCTCTCGCTGTTAGACGGCGCCGTCAGGACATCCGGGAGTCTCGTGAGCACAGGGCCAGGCTTCTGCTCTGCCGCGCCTTCGATCTGCCCGGCAAATCCCACGTTACCTGGCAGCCGGAAGCGTTTATCCTGAGGACTGAACGGTCCCATGTTCTCATCCGGCCACACCGTCCTCGGTCCTGGATCACAGAACAGGATCAGCGTTCACATGCTTTGATTCAAACCTTGGGTTTCTCACAGATGCCTCTTTCTGACCGTTTAGAAACTCAAAACCTTCTGAACAGAACTGAAATAGTAGAGCTCCTACTGGACCTGTGTGATCTGTTCCAGTCAAAGGAATTCCCAGCAAGAGGTTGATTAAGAGCTTTAATCAAAGTGTTAAATCAATAAAAATACTATATATTAGTGATGTTACTGTGACACAGATCTGAAGCTTGTATCTAGCAAAAGGGGGCGTGTCCAAATGAAGTCTTGCTTCGGGCGTGCGTCGGTTCCCTGAGAGTCACATGACCAACAACAAACGAAGCCTCACGTTTGCCGGAATCACGTGACTGAATATTTATATTGGAGATTTTTGTTCTTAAATTCATAAATAAAGATTCAGGAAAACTTTTATTTTGCAATTCACAATGAACCTTACATTTACTTCTTATACGATATATATGAAGAAGAAAAAAAGCACACAAAATCTTTTGGTTTATATTAATGACCTCGATTTATCTCATACAGTCTAGTGCTGTTGTCTCTGGGTTGTTTTTTAATCTCTCTTTATTTTCTTTGCCTCTTCTATTAAAGTTTTATATTGTGTGCTTTAATCAATGATTTGTGGTTGAATCCTTAACACTATCTGGAGGATTTATATGATCTGTTAAAATATTCCAATATTGTAGTCCTGTTCATGTTTATGATTAAAAAAAAAGAAAAAGACTTTGCTGTTTGTTCTTCATATTTCCTTTCTATTCTAGATCTTCAGTTAATTTTCAAAAGATTCAGACATGGTAAATATGTGCGTAGACATTTCCTTAGATTCGTGCACTAGATGGCAGTACAACAAGCCCTTGAATGAAGCTTCATGAAATGAAACTTTTGGTGAAACTACTGGCTGGGAGAAGCCTTGACACCTAAATGAGGCTTCATGTTACCATCATTACTATAGATGTCATGGATTAATTTATTCCACTATCAGCTCAATTTAAAATGAGTGCACATGCAGCTAGGGTTCAGTGCCCTTAACTTTAGTTCTCAGCTCGATCAAGGTCTCTTATGGTTTGATATTTCTAAAATTTTTACAAAATTACATTCGGAAGTTTCAGAGAGATACAGAGAGATCTCAAAAGCAGGACATCCTACGTGTTTGAATCCGAACACACTTACCTGCATCTGGTGAGGTAACGTTAACTTGACAGTCGCCCGAGAAACACCTGGTCCCTGCTATGCGCCGAACAAGAACGTGAAGCCCTGGCAGGTATGTAACCACCCTGGCTCTGCTACAGAGCGCCTGGTGAACAGAAAAAAGGGCAAATATTATATTGAACTTTTCGAACATTTTTTTCAACAAAACAGAGTGGAAGCTAATTTTACGTCACGTGAGGGTGGTTTGTACTTTGAAGAGATTAAGCAGCTGCAGTGGACGAGTAAACATTATCCAGAGTTATAGCATTTAGAGTGGGATAGAGTCACAGTTTGAGAGTTCCAAAGTGGTGCTTTTCATGTTCGTTCAATAAATCCGGGAAGTTATTCGCACTTTGCATGAAATGATTACAATCATTTAATTTGTCACATAAGGCCAAGTAGGTTTGGACATTTTTTTCCCCCCCTATTAAGTGAAATCATCATGTTAAAAACAGCATTTTGTATTCACTCAGATTATCTTAGTATGTAACATTAAAATTTGTTTGATGATCTGAATCATTAAAGTGTGACAAATATGCAAATATAAGAGAAAAAAAAAACTTTTTTCATGACTTCGTAATTAATAATCAATGATATTCAATTCATCTGGTGGTGTCAGTGTTATGACTGATCAGTGTACATGTACAGTATGTGTTCCCTTTTTTGATGTCCCGTATTTCTGGGAGCGGCTCGGCATCTACTGCAGGATAAAGCTCTCACCCAAAATTAACGAATTAAAGTACTGCACTTGTTTTGCAAAATACTAAAGCAGACAATATGGGGGGGAAAAAAAGACATGACGTTGGACTTGATTGAACTTACGCTGGCCATCCTGTTGGGCTTCTCCTTTTTATATCCCACCTGTGGATGAAAAGGCTCCATTATTAATAATGCTTTGTTAGAAGACAAATTTACAATGAACATCACTTCTATCTGATCTGTGTTCACACTTTAAGCTGTCTGTCCTTTTATTTACTCTCAACCTGCACACTGGAGGATTCTGGGTAATATAAGCTGCTACAAATAGTTAACAGTATTGCTTGCATTTATTAAGCTGCTACATTTACCAATGAATAAATAAATTTAAAAAGCCGGCATTTAAGGAATAAACAAATCACTAAGCTAAGCTTGGTTGTAACACACACTCAATGCTAACTCACCAGCTAACACACACACATAAACAACTCCTTTTACAACATGATTATTACAGAATTCCTCGCGGATATAATATAATATCCGGGCTAAATCTCAGTAAATATACGAAAAAAGTGTTTTATTCTCACCTGTATTGTTCCTGTGCAAGTTAATCTGTTATTTATTTTAAATAAAGATAACTGTTAGCGCCTCAAGGTTCTTGGGTCACCTTTTGATGACGTCACAACAGCGGCAGGCAAGGGGACGTCTCTTCTTCGTCGTCTTCATCTACAACAGGCTGCGTTCCATTCCGAAGTTCACTTCACAGGCTGCGAGCTTCTTACTCGCTGCTCTGTTTGCAGTGTATGTCGGTGAAGGGAACCTCGACAAAACCACCATTCGGAACACCCTACGAAGTCACCAGCGCAGACGTCACTTCCTCTGTGCGTTACCATGGTAACATAAGCACCTCGGATACCTGTCGCTGCTGCTGTGGAAATTTCACACTATGGACATTAAATATTGATTATTTATTGAAACAAAACTGATACAATTATAAAACATACTATCGGAACATGTATAACTTGTAAAAAAAAAATATTGATTAATATTAATAATTTAAAGATGTAAGGGTAATTTTACCGATTACTCGTCTATATAATACTAAGGATTTCTTGATTTAAATGAAAATTTTAATTTTAGTGTCCTTTTAATATGATGTCGTCCCCGATAATAATGATGATAATAAATATATAAATCCTTTTTCGAGCTCTTTTTTTCTCACGCTCTAGGAAGACACAATGACTTATGGGAAAAGTTTCATTCCCTTTTCCGGTGAAGTGTAGACCTGTTGTTCACTCGTTCCCTACAGCGTTCGAAGTTCCCTTTGAACTGAACATTTTCGCTTCCTCCGATTTGGAATCACACTTAACATGGCTGAACACCCTGTGAAGTATACTTCGCAGGGTACTGCAGGCCGATTGGAACACATCTTTAGACGCTTCAGGTTTTTGGCGGTTGGCAGCCAAGCTGGTAGGTTTGCCGCCACCTGCTGGACTGGAGTGTGACAAAAAACAAAACAAAACAAAAAAAACCCTTAAATTCTCTCAGTTTCATAAAAATATCAGGGTACTACACAGCCGTGACCAAAAGTTTTGAGAATCACACAAATATTAATTTTCACAAAGTCAGCTACTTCAGGTTTTTTTTTTTTTTTTTTAGATCTTTTTGTAAGATGTTACTATGGTATACTGAAGTATAATTACAAGGATTTCATGAGTGTCAAAGGCTTATATTGACAATTACATTAGGTTTATGCAAAGAGTCATTGCATAAACCTTTCATAAATGACATTGTAAAAAGCCACCATAAGCAACCAGAGCAGTTTCAACACAGCATAGATTGGTAGCACTGTGGCCTATCATCTCCAGTGTCCGGGTTCGATTCTCTCTCCAGTTTATGTCCATGGAGTTTGCTTGTTCTCCTTGTGCTAGATCGGTTTCCTCCGGGTACTCTGGTTTCCTCCCTCAGTCTAAAGACATGCAGACTTGGCTAATTTGCGTTCCCAAATTGCCCATAGTTGTGCGAATGTACGTGTGAACGTTGACCGGAGGTCCTACTGCGGTTGTGAAAATGGGAATAAATACACTGATCCCCGTTATTAGGTCACATTACACGTATTCTGATGCCGACCCATTTCCAAATGTCATATGGCAGTTAGTCTGCTTCCACATTTTGTAGAGTAACAACCTGAACCCTGGATTATGTCATTAACCTACACATCATAACTCATTAGTTACGATAAACGTGATGGCACAATTATTCACCAGTTGCTGTGAAGCCAAAAGTAAAGTATTTTGAAAAGGGACACATTGTGGTAGCAGCACAGTGTCTGTCTCTAACAAACGTGCAACTTTTTCCCAAACAAGGACAACAAATCCATTTCAGTTACAACACTAACGCTAAATTCATATGATGGCCAGATTACAGTTGTTAATGGGGTCACATGTTCGACGCCCTGCCTTATGCGAAAATGGCTATGGGGGAATGAACTTAATGCCTCTGTGATAACAACAATAGAGATCACAGATCTCTCTCTTTCTTGTTTTTTCATGTTGGAGTGGTTTTAGTCATTTTTAGACCTTCAGATGGGTCTTGTGTGTGCGTGTGTGTGCGTGTGTGTGTGTGTGTGTGAAGAGAAACTTAAACACTGAGGAAAAATGCACTTTTATTTATATTTCCCTCCCAATGTGACATCATAGAGGATGATCCCTTCTCTCTGCAGTGGAAACTCCTTAACATACTGGGAGAGGAGTGAAACAGAAGGGGTTACAGGTATGAAAAAATTGCATTATATGAGGAGTATTCAGCTGGTGAATAAACCCTTTGGGGGAGCTCTGAGACCTATTATAGGTTAACTTATTAAATCAATAGTAAAATATGGGACCTTTTAAGTGATACAAACATACAGTATATTAAACCATTAGCTTATTGGTTTGTTCATTTGTTTTGTCTTTGTTTCATTTGTTAGTTTTTGGATCAGTTTATTTGGGTTTGGTGTGGTTTCCTGTTTGATTAGTTTTTATTTGGATAATTTAGGTTTTTTGTTTCGTTTAATTTCACTTGTCTGGATTTGTACAGGGTTGTGGAAGGCATGGAGCCTGTCCCACTTTTGGGACAGCCTGGATTCTGGGCACTAGGCAGTGTACACACACAGGTTATAAGCACACACACACACACACACACACACACACACTCACCCTTGGTAACACCAATTAGCCTCCTCTGCATGTCTTTGGACTTGGGAGGAAACCGGCGCATCCAGAGGAAAGCCACCAAGCATGGGGAGAATACGGGAGAGGTCCACAACCATCTCCTTTGTCTTGGCAATGTTCAGGACAAGGTGGTTTCTCTCACTCCAATCCACAAAACTATCCACTAGGCCTCTGGGCTCTGCTCCCTCACCACCATTAACACAACTAACACAAAAAGTCATCTGAGAACTTCTGCAGATGACAGCATTCAGAGTTGTACTGGACGTTTGAAGTGTATAACGTGAAAAGGAAAGGTGAGAGTACTGTCCCATGAGGTACTCCAGTCCTGCTGACCACATCCCCGCAGCAAACTGTGGTCTATCCGTCAGTCAGTAATCTTGGAGGTTGTGAAGGTGATGACCTGGAGCTTCTCTTGCACCAGTGCAGGTTGAGTTGGTTGCATTAAAGGCACTGGAGAAATAAAGTAACATAATTCTCGCAGTGATGCCTACTTTATCTAGGTGAGAAAGAGCTCGCTGAAGAAGATACATGGCTAACATCTCAGACCTCTCCTCATCCTCTATTGGATGGAGATGACTTCTTAAGGACTGGAACAAGGCAGTGTGTCTTACAGACAGTATATTACTTTGTATAACACACATGCAGCATACATGTTCTTTATCTTTAAGTGGTTAAAGTGTTGTTTGGACTACCGATCGGAAGTTCTCAGGTTCAAACCCTAGCACCGCCAAGTTGCCACTGTTGGGCCCTTGAACAAGGCCCGTAACCCTGAATTCCTCAGATGTATAATGAGATAGAAATATCACTCTGCAATATGTAAATGTCTGAAGTGTGTTATTCCAATTAGATCACAACAATAATTTTCATGGAATTTCTCAGAAACAAGATTGTTCCTCATACAGCAGCTATAAACAGCTGTTCTGTGTCCAGTCTCACTTTTCTCCATATCTTGAAATTGATAAAATGCAGCTTATGTGACTAGGAAACTGTAAAGTTCTAATCATTTTAGATTAGAGTGAGAGAATGAACAGAACAGGAAACTGACCATAGAACATAAATCATATAAAAGCCTAAGACCCAGTGTGCCAACTTACCCACACTTACCACTAGATGGCAGAAGAACAAAAAAAAGTCTGAAAACAGGATATAAATTTTTTTTTGTTAGATGTATAAAGTTTTGACTACTCAGTTTTTGTGAGAAGTGGTGTAATCCTTAAATTAACAGTATTTATTATTAGTTAAAAAATGTTTTAGTAGATGATAAACATTTCATCATAGTGGACACTGACTAGATATTTAATTCCATTATTCCATTATTAGATTTCATTTTATTTATTAATATATATTTTTTATTTGAAAAACTATATTCCAAAATGTCACTTACTGAACTACTGACTCTTTTTAAAAACATTTTCTTCACCATCTTTTATAGAATACTGATGACCTTCAGCTAACCTTCAAAGCAGGACTCTTTAACTGTAAGCGGCTTGTCACTTGACATTGGCGGTTTCTGGTCACGCTTTTATGAACTGATTCGTGCTGTCAGGAAGAGAGTCTTCCTCAGCAGGGGTCATGGTCATTAAACGCTGGGGTCATGCTGGGGGTCACTGAACTCCATCACACAGGTCCTGACTGAAAGCCTCTGCTCTGGATGAATTAGTGTTCAGCTTGACTAAAGTATGAATTTATTGTCCTTTGCAGAACCGCTGATATACTGAGAATGTAGAGTATTAAATGAAGTATGGTGCAGCACAATAATGGAAATATTGTTACACTATATTTCAGAGATATAACTTAATTCTGGGTTCAGACCACAGTGAACGCTGAATGTATTTAAGCAGTATTACATGACCGGGAATATTGTTGTACTGAATATCAGCACGGCTGTGATGCGGTCATAGGGTGCCGAGGATGTCATAGCCGTGATGATATTCAGTACAACAGCACAACCTTGAGTGTGATTATTGCTTTTATACAACAGTTTTACAAAGACGATTCATTATCAAGAGATTATGATTTGTTTCTTTATTTAACCAGTTATTTTCCTCTGCCAACACAGACTTGACTGATGGGACGAACTAACTGGAACCGAATTTAAAAGTAGTTTTAAATTCCTACCGGTTCTGTGTAGCCAAAAGGTGAGGAGAATAAACCATGGAGGTGGTGGACAGTCCTGAAAAACGTACAGTACTTAAAGATTTACTTTCCACTTATTCCAGTTTAGAACATCAGCTAACTAACGCTTACAGGGTTGAATCCCAAATAGCAAAAAATGGAAAGTTAGTGCACTATGTAGGGTGTACAATTACTTGCATGCTAATGCATATAGTTAAATGTCCCAGTGCTGTTATGCTCTATATCAGCACTCATGAAATGCTGGTTGTCCAATGAAATCTAATTGTTGTACAATATAACATGATGCTTAATGTAAATAAAAAATTACACTATTATTAAAAAAATAACATTTATTAAAGAAGTGGATCTCCTGGTTTCCCACAAGGCTCAGTTTTAGGTCCTCTTTTCTTTCCCCTTCATAGCCATTACCTGATACCTGCAGAATTCTCAAAAACACAAGGTAGCCCATCACCAAGGACTTAGCTTTGAATCGATGTATATTCGAGGAATTGCACTCAAGCACCTTACTTTAGAAAATCTCTTTATCATGCCTTTAAAACAAGCACAAACCATCACTGCTTGTGAAGGTCAGGAGTTCCATGATTGATTCCTGTTCTCTTGTTCCTTATTTGTTCTTGCAGCCACCATCTAAAAATCATTACAGTCCACACACTTCAGTAGCCTATTTTACCTTTCACATGGATGTGTTTAATAATGAAGCTAAAGATGCTACTACTCAAACAGGTTTGTTGATTGATTGATTGATTGATTGATTGATTTATCTTTGACTTTTTCTAGCTTGAAACCAGTTTTGCTGTTAGAAAGAAGCATCAGGTTTATGTCTCTGTAGATTAATTAGTTTAGTATGATGTGAATGGTGTGAGAGGAATTTTAATTTAAGCTTTTCTAGCTTGAAATGGACATTTAAATCCTTTAACGTACTATACAGGAAAAGACAACGTTGCTACAGTAATTCAGATTTAATTGATTTAGTTTTTCCTGGAATGCTTCCTAAAACATTTTTTTTTTTTTTTTTTTTTTACACATGTATGATATGTTTACAAGTATAATCAGGGTTTTCTGTTCAGATTTGCCATTCCTGGGTCAGTATTGCATAAAATACGTGATGCATCATGGGTGTTCTTTGTCCGTGACATTTATGGATATTAAATCTGATAAGGTGTCAGGTTGAGACCGGAGGTTTGAGATGGCTTAGATGAAGAAGAAGAAAAAAAAAAAAAGGATTCAAATGATGTGCAATTAAATTACTATCTGCTCACATACATATTAAAGCTTGTGATGTTTTTTTCCCTGGGTTATCAAGGGCCTTCAATCTTGACGAGAAAATTACATGCATGGCAAGGTTTGGGCATATGGAAGGTAAAATCTCACAGGAACACATACATTAGCATGTTAATTGCCATAATTCTGGTCTTCTGTTAAAGACCATCACGATTATGTACCATGTGTCATGTCAAGTATAGAAAGTACCGCATTAATACACGCCATAAGGGCTGTGATGTGACGATTACCTGATTCTTTCAGTGCAACAAAAGCCTTTTGTATCCTTTCTTTAAATCATCGCTTTTATAATGCATGATGATAAAATCTTGGACGAATCGGAGGTGATAATGAAATGATTTGATATAAAGGTTTATCGCTTGCAGTCTGCTATTTCAAGTATTGAAAGCAATTAGCTAAAGATTGGACAAACGGCTTTGGATGTTGGCTGATAAAATCTATACTTCTACATCCATCAGATCCATTTTAAAAACTGTATTATGTGAGACTTGGTTGAGAGATTGCTAAATCAATATTCCTGGCCAGGGTTTAACTCCTGCCTTGATGAGCTCATTATGGTGGGAACCAGAAACATATTATAGTGTTGACCTCCAAAACATGTCTGAAATTAACCTGGCAAATTAGCTCACTTCACCTTGGGGAATAGACGGGGTTTAAAAAAAAGAAAGAAAGAAAGAAAGAACGAAAGAAAAATACACCTGAACAATAAAATCCATTTCCATATTTAGGTAGGTAGCAATTAAACTATACCTCTGGGTATAAACAAACCTCCCCACCATCCATTTTTTATGGTTCTAAATGGCTATGAAACCTGCTGTCTAAGAGGAATTTCCCATGCGAGTGTGTGTGTGTGTGTGTGTGTGCAGGTTTCAGTCCAAAACACAATCAGGTGCTTGTCATACAACTCCCTGCATCTTGCTTTAGGAATCTTGCTGATAATATTACAAGAAGGGAGTAGGGAAAGTTCCAACCAGATGTCGCTGTCTGTTTAATCTACACACCATTTGTCTTGCTTTTTACATTTTTTTCTCAGACGATGCGCAGACGATCATCGGCATCTTTCAAAGTTTTTAACTTAATTCAGCAGGCGTTTCATTCTAATATACAAACCACTGTGTAACTAGGTAGGTATGGGAAAGAACATTGGGGGAAAACCATGTTTGCTTCTAGAAATTAAAGTGTCAAACATCGTTGCACAGCATATAGCGTAACTATAAATCATTTGGTCTTGAAATTATAACGACACAACGATCTTGGGTATCTTCCCAGGTTTGTGGTATCTAGGCATCTAGGTTCATTTATGAACGCTCACACAACATAACCGAGGTTAACAACGTAAGTCAGTGACCTCGCCATTTATTATCACAGAGCATGTCAGGTTGTCAAACGGACTCCATTACGGGTCAATGGTGATTTAGACTAATGCAAGACCCAAATCCATTCAACAGACAGTGGAATACATTTACTAGGAAGTTGCGGAGACTTTCACCAGACCCCATCAAGGTCCTTAGAGAGATTCGGACCATTCCACGTCTCCCCGAGGCACTGAATTCCATTACCAAGGCATCGTTCGTCAAGCCAATCAAGCGCCCGCGGGCAAATCGTCCCACACGGACCGAGCCATAGCCGAAGGGAAACTCTGCAACAAAGGATCACGATTCAACACAGTAGCATTGCACTTACTCTAATGAGCTGTAATGGGAATTGCTTACACTACCTTAAGGTTGTTCAGTTACTCACATTTTTTTTATTTTTATAGAGGCACTCTGTCAGCCATTTGTCTGCCATCTTCCTTAAGGGGCGAATCCGTCGAAGATGTCATACGTTGTGGATTTTTTAGCATTAGCAGGCGCTTTTTTAATATGGAAGACGTGGTGATGAAATGAGATGGTGTACAGTTATAGTTTTAATCACTCACGTTAAAAAAATAAATAAATAAAATAAAACATACAGGGTGGAATCTGAAGTCATAATTGCCTTGTTTGGCTTTTTCCAGAACTACCTGTATAAAAGGTCATTTACTAGAGAATCAACAGCTTATGCAGTCCAAGCTAGTCCTAAACTGGGTCACATTTCTATTTAGGATCCAATTTTCCTCACATTATAACAGAAGTATAAAAGGAAATTTTAAAAGAACGGTCCATGTCGTCTTATCGCTTTCCTGGGTACAATCCCATCCACAAAGACTACGACTAAAACCCTGCAAATGCTCCTTTCACTGTTGAATTTCTTACACATTTTCACCTTAACACAAATCAATTTTTCTTTTTAATCTACAAGCAGCAATGACGAAGCAAGCTGCCAAGCTCAACCAGCATGAAGTTCAGCATGAGGTGAAGATTTCAGCGTCCCCTGATCTCCAAGCTGTTAATGCACCATTCGCATGTTTGATCTGGCTTCACTCGGCGACTCCTTGAAAACTGGATTAAACACAATGTGTTTTTGTAAGATATGACTTCCCATTAAAATGTAAAGACCGCATTTGCAACGTGGCAGGATTTCAGGCTCTGAAGTCGGAATAAATAGTTCATCCAAATCTATTGAGGATAAAAAAAAAAAGTAAGAGGATGTGGAAGACTATTTGATTTGCAAAGAAGGAAAATTATTATTAATGTTTAGAAATAAATTGGATTTTTGAATTCTAGCCTTGCCTGCTGCGCGCCAGACGTTCCGTCTGTTTGTGCAATTTGTAAAGGAGTCTTATGGAAATCAAAGAAATGATAAAGCATTTAATGAAGTTTTAGTTTGCTATGTGAAAACTCGCTTTCCACTGTGATGGCTCGATACACAAAAGTTCACTGGTGTCATAGCACAGTAGTTTTTTTGTAGTACATTACGGAACAGTATGTTATAAGAATTCCTGTGGTTTTAATCTAATGACTGATGTAATTAGTGACATCATACAGTTTATAACACTTCCTAATACACAATGGGCAGCAGTGTTTATCAGAATTCACAGCGGCTCAGATCATCAGTGGTCTGCTCAGTTTCTCTTTCTTTATTGCAGAGGTTTTTCATGTAATTCTTACATAATTGACCATGGAGTGGAGACTTCCACACATATAACACAGCAGCTTTTGTTCCCAAGTGGTCTAATAGGAAGCGCTGTACTGAAGGAGAATGAAAATTGTTGCTGGGGTGAATAGCTAGGGTTAGCAGAACTGAGCTCTAGACTAAACTTTTTGAAGCCTGGGACTACAGGGGTGGCCAAAAGTGTAATAAGCCACTTTTAATTTTATGTGTTTTGGTGTAAAAACACCATGAAAATCAAGTGATCATAGTGGTTATTAATGTATTGGACAAATGCAACCTGAGACAAGCAATGGCATATAACGTTTTTTTCACCAAGCCATTATTTATTTAACAAAAATGAAGCCAAAAAAAAAAAAAAAAACCATGTGTGCAATGCTAAGTACCCCTATGATTCAATAGCTTGTAGATCCACCTTTATCAGCAATAACTTGAAGGACTCATTTCCTGTATGACTTTATTCAATTCAATTCAATTTTATTTGTATAGCACTTTTAACAAGTGACATTGTCACAAAGCAGCTTTCCACAATCAGAAGAAATTATTGAAGTTTGTGTGAAATGTGAATGTTTATGAATCGGTACACATACACTGATAAAATTGTCCCTGATAAGAAAGCCGAGGACAACGGCGACAGTGGCAAGGAAAAACTCCCTGAGATGGCAATAGGAAAAAACCTTGAGAGGAACCGGACTCAACAGGGAACCCATCCTCATTTGGGTGTCAACGGATTGATCTGCAGGGATTGATCTGCAGTCGTACAGTATCAGTCTCTCAAATTGTTTTGGTCCATCCTTCTTTATGAAATTGCTTCAGTTCTTTGAGGTTTTAGGACATTTGCTTATGCACAGCTCTCTTAAGGCCACACCACAGCATGTCAGTTGGGTTGAGGTCTGGACTTTGATTAGGCCATTCCAAAATCTTGATTTCTTTATTTTTTTGGCCATTCTGATGTAAATTTACAGGTGTGCTTCAGATCATTGTTCTGTTGTATGACCTAATTTAGAAGTTTTAGCTGTGAGACAGATGGCCTCACATGGATAGCCTCATGGATTGAACGTGTGACACCAGAGTACTCCAGAAGAGTTCATGGTTGACTCAATGACCGCTAGGTCCTCTGACTGCAAAACAAGCCCAAATCCTCACCCCTTCACCGCCATGCTTGACAGTTACTGTAATATGAGATGTTTCTGCTGAAATGCGATTTGGCCAAACAGCTCCACTTTGTCCATACAATGTCCATAGGGCATTGTTCCAGAAACCTAGTGGTTTGTTCAAATGCAGTTTTGTGCTTACATCTTATTTTTAGACAGAAGGTCCAGGTTTATCCTGGTGACCCTTCCAAACAAACTGTACTTGATCAGTCTTCTTCTAATTGTGCTGTCTAATAAATGCTGTCATTAACATTCTAGTGGGGCCTGTAGGGTCTGAGATATAACTGTTGTTTTTTTTTTTTTGTATTTCTCTAAACATTGCACGGTCTGACCTTGGGTTGAATGTGCTGGGACGTCCACTCCTGGGAAGACTGCCAACTGTCTTGAATGCTTTCCACTTGTACATGATCTTCAGGAAGCAATCAAGTAAGCATGGATTGAACGAGTGACACCAGAGTACTCCAGAAATCTTTTTGACTCTATGCCCAGCTGGATCCAGCAGGTTTTGAAGAGAATAAAGGACTTCTTATTAAATACTGATTGTGGTATAGCAATTTAATTGCATCGAATAAATTATTCTTATTATCTTGATTTTTTCAAATTGGAGAATGTCATTGAAAAATGTAAATTATTGATGTCCGGTCTTCAGATTCTCATTTAAAACTGTAGAATTACTCAAAAAATATTAGTGTCATACCATGAACCAAAAATTTTGTAATGCTTTACTGTCTGTAAATTACAGTGTAATCATCACCACTATCTTATCCACACTACCTTGACTCCCGCAGATGAAAAGACTTATTATTTATAATCTACTAGACCTCACTAAGTGTAGATTTGGACTGATTATGATTGTACTAAACAGAGCAGTGTTAGATAGTTACAGTTTTTTCTGATTGCTTAAGCACATTTTTTGTAACTATTGGCTATTTTTGCAAAACTCTACACACAAATAAG
>JAOVVB010000049.1:6826862-6837659 GCA_028570985.1 Heterobranchus longifilis
GGAATGTGTATGTAACGTGTGTGTGTGTGTGTATGTGTGTGCGCGCGCGCTCATAGGCAGCAGTTTGAACGCTATCTACAGATACTACAACAGCAGTGGCCTGGGGTCTAAAATGCGCTGGAGTGTGATTGACAGATGGCCCACACACCCTCTGCTCATCGAGGTGAGGCGCTCTTTCAGCTTCCTGGAACTGATCTGGAATCAGCAGACATGCCCGTATCACGTACAGACGCCATCCCATCCTGAGAGCTTCGCTGATTCTGGATCAGTGGGAAAAAATAAAAATAAAACAGTTGCTTACACAGAGTTTAAGAAGTCGCTGAAAGTGTAAATGATGTCACAGAATTAAGAAGGAAAATAAAATATAATCGAATTTTATTATGCTGTAAAGTAACAGGATATAATTTAGTTTTTATAGAAAGAAGGGTCGCAGCAAAATAAACAAAGATTATTATTATTATTTATTTATTTATTTTTTGAAAGTACAGACAATGTGTAATGTGCACTACTAGAGCTGTGTCATCTAAGCAATTCAGTTAAATGAATCAGTGAGTCGGTTTCTTGATTTCAAATCTATTCATATTTTAAAACGATTGAGTTAAACTTACGAAACAATCTAAAATTGACTAATTCCTTAAATAAAAAAAATGCACAGCATTTTTGGAAGATATAAACTGCTTGAATCTTCCTCACTTTCTCACTGCTTGCGTGATTATCGCGCCTCAATTTTTTTTTTTTTTTTTACTTTTTGTGCAATTCCTGCAATACCACCTTTTGCTGGACTGGAGTGACGAGAGAAGATCGTCAGGAAAAGTTGATCATCGCTGTGTACGAGACGTGACTCTTAAACATTCAGAAACACAAGTTAAAAGGAATTTCAGTGTTTAATAAATACTTTTACACATCTATAAGAAGTGTAGCTGCTTGAGACAAATCAGACAGTGCTACTGAATCAACATTGAAAATCACTGAATCAAATCAAATCGTCAGTCTGCCTCTGATGCGCAGCTTTAGTCACCAGACTCCCTAAAAAAAGTGAATAAAGTGATGTAAAAAGTGCAGAAATCTCTAAACAAAACTTCTGTACTAAATAAAAGTGCACTGTTCTCTCTCTCTCTCTCTCTCTCTCTCTCTGTAGTGTTTTGCTCAGCATGTGCGTAAAGAGCTGGAGAAGTTCCCACCTGAGAAAAGAGACGACGTGGTCATTCTGTTCTCCGCCCACTCACTCCCCATGTCTGTAAGTGTGTGTTTGTATATATAAAAAATTAAGTAGTTATAAATTCCTATAAATATACAGTAGGGTTGCAGTGGATCATGAAATTAATGGTTTGTATCGTGTTTCAGTTTTTGGTCACGGAGTGCATCGTTTTTCATATCAGCCACTGCTTCTGCTTATGATCTGAAATAAAAACCAAATTCGGCATGTCCAATATTTAAATAAAATCTTACAATAAAATATTCAATAGTCAATTGTTAAAGTGCATTAAGAGCCAAGATGATTCTTAATTTTTTTTTTTGTTTTAAGATGAAAGTGTGTTATTTATTAATTCACTGGTATTTAAAGCGAGACGATGCTGACTTTATTCCTTTGTATGATAGCGAATGAAGTTATAGTAATAATAATTGGGAATGCTTTTTGTTATTTTAAAAGATAAGGCTAATTTTATTGAAAAAAAAATTAAAATGCGAATAAGTGTGTTTATATGACTGGGCCTGTTTATAGTACTGTTTCAGTACTAGAAACAGTATGAGTTCTAGTACTTATGTGATTATTTGACCTGTTTTTTTTTTTGTTGTTTTTTTTTGACAGTTTATACAGTGTATATTTATTTACAGATATTTCATACAGATGTTTACTTTTACAGACTCTGTACAGATGTTTATTTAAGCTTTTTTGCACTAACAGACTAATTCCATTTATCATCATTCCACTGAAGCCTTTTTTTAAACTGCTCTGTGTTCCTTAAATTGACCCATGAGGATAAATTATTATTTTTTAATTGAATTGAATAAAAGTTTATTGGAGAACTTCATGGGGGATTTTGTCAGTGTGATCTGGCAACCTTGGTGAGCGCAAAGTAAGTGCCAGAGAGACATTGAGTAAAAATATCAGGTTTTGTGCATACAAAAAAAAAAAAGGAAAAAGTTTTTGCCTCAGGAATGGGCCCAAGTATAAAACCAGTGGTAATAAAAATTAAGTTTTACACTATTATGGTTAAATACTGCAATTAATCTGTGGTGCATATGTGTTCTGAACTCTTGGAAGAGATCTGTAACACCACTAATGTAGTGTATAGTGAATTCTGGGTAACGTCTCAGTCTCCTGAGTCTGACGTCATTGTGCAGTTATGATTGTGTGGAAGCCGTGCTACCCTGATGGTTGTGTATCAGCAGCTCAGCCAAAATCTCAGCAGTTATGGTCGTGTACTACATACAAGGTTACGGGAAATGCTTTTGTATTAATATATATTTTTTTAACAGAAACAGATTATAAGTGTTATAAGTGTGTGTGTGTGTAGGTGGTGAACAGAGGAGACCCGTACCCTCAGGAGGTGGGTGCTACAGTGCACAGGGTGATGGAGAGGTTGGCGTATTGTAACCCGTATCGTCTCGTCTGGCAGTCGAAGGTAAGACTCTGTGTTTGACTTCTGTAATCAATTCCTCTGATATTTTAATAACTAAGAATGACGTACTGTAGCTAGATGGCGCTCTAACTTGCTTTTATACTCTCTCATACTCTGAACTGTTATCACATGACCTTACCACATGAATGGTGTCAGATCATCAATTGATTTAATTAATTAAGTAATTAATGAATACATAAATAATTTTAAATAATATAATTATCATAAATGTCTCATAAATCCATGGTGTGTGTGTGTATATATATGTGTGTGTGTGTGTATATATATGTGTGTGTGTGTGTGTGTATATATATGTGTGTGTGTGTGTGTATGTATATATATGTGTGTGTGTGTGTATATATATATATGTTTGTATATATATATATATATATATATATATACCTGTATACACCAAGCACCTGCAGAGTTTTTCCTAATTCTTGGAATATAAAGCAGGCAAGGGCTTTGAGAGAGTAAATCGCATGCTGGGCAGTTAATTCAATTAAGTCAGATTTGCAATCAGTATCAAGTATTATAGGAATTCTTACAAGAAGCAGGCAAGAATCCTTGCACCAGCATTCTAACATACAGTATTACAATAGGGCGTATTACAATAAGTCTCAAAGCTTTTGTAGAAGTTTGTGGAAATTTCTCATCATCTGAGAATGTGATTCCCAAGTTTATATACAGTGTACTGTATATAATAGTATGCCAATTCACCCAGTTCACCCCTCCTCCAAATATGCTTTTTTAGTGTCTATGTAACTGAGCCACGCCTTTCCAGAGAGCAATGGAGCTGAGGAACAAACATG
The DNA here is from genome assembly GCA_028570985.1 of Heterobranchus longifilis. Taxonomy (NCBI): domain Eukaryota; kingdom Metazoa; phylum Chordata; class Actinopteri; order Siluriformes; family Clariidae; genus Heterobranchus; species Heterobranchus longifilis. The sequence continues at coordinate 6,830,299 of JAOVVB010000049.1, forward strand.
GGAAGGTCACATTAAGGGAAAAATCTCATTGGTTTCTTTAAACCCTGGTCAATACAAAAAAGGGAAAAAGGGAAACATCTAAAAATCACTAAAGTTAATTTTGCATAAACATATACAGTAGGTCCTCTGTATGTGGAGAGTCATACATAAGTCTTCACTGATTAAAAAAAAATCACTCCATCAGTTATTTTTTGTTATCTCTTAATACTAAATAAAATATTTAGCATTTTGAGCATAGTTTGCAAATTAATTGCACAGATTTATTTTGTTTCACGGCTAACACTGTTTACTTCTAAAAAAGGATTGCAGATGGATTTAAGATTGAAGATTCCATGTAAGACCTTATGCCTTAAATATGGAAAAAATGACTAATGCGTTGCTTTTTTTGAATTTCCAGTCAACTACTAAAAGTCATGTAATACCTTATATTAGAAATAGTGGAATTGTTGGCTAGATAATTGCTGCCTAAAATCATTCTCATCATCTCATCGTTTATATTTTGTATTCAGGGTCGCAGGGGGCCTGGATCCTATCCAAAGGAGACTCAGGCCATGAGGCGGGCTACACCCTCGACAGGGTGCCAATCCACCGCAGGGCACACACATACACACACTCACACACTATGGGCAATTTGGGAACGCCAGTTAGCATAATCTGCATGTCTTTGGACTGTGGGATGAAACTGGAGTACCCAGAGGAAACCCACCAAGCATGGGAGAACATGCAAACTCTGAACCACAGTGCTAACCTAAAATATGCTTCTTAATTAGAGGTTTCATTATTGCTACCGTTTGGAACATGATCTGTTTAAAAGACGAAAAGGAAAAAGAAAAGTCCACTAGAACTTGAGCATAAATTTTGCTGCTGTTAATTAAGAAACACTATTGGCAGATTTCTCACAAATTTAAACAAGTGTGAAGTTTCTATTGTTCAGCATGAAAAAAAAAACTGTATACTTGTTTTGTGAAGCATGAAATAGCTTGTTAGTCATATCAATGTATAGATTTAGTAGCAGATCCTGGGCTTTATCTCGTGATAAAACAGCCAGAGGTGGAAAAAGGATGTGTCACATAGGCTGAAGCAGAAACAGATTATTTTCAGCTCTGAGCTAGACCCCCCCTGGAGCTGAGTCACGATCTGAGCGGCATGTATCTACTGAAGCGTAGGAGCAGTACGTGATAATGGCCTGGGAGAAACTCATTTGGGCCATTGTGAAGGTTGCAAATGTATTCCATTAATGTAATAATATTATTGCATTGTTGGAAATTATAAACAGGGGCTGCCATGGTGCATAAAGTGTCATGTAAGGCACTAAAAGTATGTCCGTATCAACAGTGATAACAAAATATCACCACGGTCAATATTAATGCGTTAACCTGTAAAATGACATTAACTCAATATCACAAGAATGGGGGAACATGTTTGTTAAATTGAGATTCTGGGATCAGTATAAAAGTATTATGGACTAGAATGGAAAATGAGCTGTATTTGAAAAAAAAAAATGACTCTCCATGGCTTTTACTAGCTATACCATATAATAAATATACACTCACTGGCAACTTTAGGTAGACTTGTTCATCTGCTTGTTAATGTAAATCTCTAATCAGCCAATCACTCAGCATCCACTCAATGCATTTAGGCACGTAGACATGGTCAAGAACGTTCTACTGAAGTTTAAACCGAGCATCAGAACAGGGAAGAAAGGTGATGTAAGTGATATTGCAAGTGGCATGGTTGTTGGAGTATTTCCTGAAACTGCTGATCTACTGGGATTTGCACACATAATCTTCTCTAGGCTTTACAGAGAATAGTCTAAAAAAGAGAAAATATCCAGCGAGCTGCAGTTCTCTGGGAAAAAATGTCTTGTTGATGGGGAGAATGGACAAACTGATTGCAGCTGATAGAAAGGCACTTCTACTAATGCCTTCCAATAGTCGCTCAAATAACTGAGGTATGCCAAAGAGCATCTCTGAAAACATACAGTAACACATGAAACCTTCCTGGGTGATGCTGTAGCCTCTGACAGCCAGAGACCTGGAGAGAGCTGATTGGCCGTGTTCCCTCAGCGCGGCGGGACGGGAGGCACTTAGCGTTCTCACATTAATCACGGCTCTACAGTCAATCATGAGTGTCTGTGAGCTCACGCAAGCGGAAGCAGCGGGTAGCGGTGTCCTCCGAGTGTGTTACGCCGCCCGCAACGGTGTGTGAGCGAGCCGTTCAAAAAGATGCGGTCGGCTGGCGTCACGTGGTTCAGAGGAAACACGTGATAGTCTTTGGCCCTCCCTGACTGACTGGTAGTAGTAGCATTAATGTGGGAGCCCCCTAGTGACAGGGAGGAATTGGATACGACTGAGGCTACAATTCGCATGGGCTCACCAAAATTGTCAAATGGAAATGAAGAATGGAAAAATATTGCCTGGCCTCATGAGTCTTGATTTCTGCTGCGACATTTAGATGGTGGTGTCAGAATCAGGCTTAAGTGTGGATCCATCCTGCCTTGAATCAAGGGTTCAGGCCGGTGGTGGTGGTATAATGGTGTGGGGGAGATTTTCTTCCTCTTTCACAGCCTACCTGGGTAGTGTTGCCGACCCTGTCCATCCCTTTCTGCCAACATAATGTGCCATGTCACAAAGCTAAAATCATCTCAAACTGGTTTCTTGAACATGACAGTGAGTTCACTGTACTCAAATGTCCTCCACGGTCACCAGATCGCAGTCCAAAAGATCACCAGTGAGATGTGGTAGAACGGGAGATTCACATCTTGGATGTGCAGCCGACAAATCTGCAGCAACTGCATCTGTAAAAGATGTAAGGATGTTTCCATCACCTTGTTGAATCTATGCCATAAAGAATTAAGGCAGTTCTTACTGAAAAAAACTAAAAAACAAAAACGGTTTAATCAGTACCAGCAATGTGTACCTAATGAAGTGGCCAGGGAGTGTATGTGATTTGTGATTTGAATGAATTAAATAAATCAACTGCACTGTTTCTTAGGCAACAGCACGACAGCACCACTGGGTTAATATTTTCCTTTCCTGCAGACTGGCAACAAATCGAAGTAGCAGGTCTTATGTTTTATTATTGAAAATATTTCACCCCACATCCAAGAGCTTTCGTCAGCTCTACTGCCTGGTGGAAAAACTTAAAATCTCCAGTATTTAATCACTGTTTAAGTCACAACTTGTAATTCCATGCAACTACCATGTCATTGGGGTCTAGAAGTGTGAACGACAAGACAGTGCTGAGCTAAACTTGGCTTTTACTCCTGAGACATTCACCATAAACTGTAAAAGACAAATTCTACTAAAAAAGCATTAATATGCTGATGGGATTTTGTTCAAAAGGAATAAAGATCAGCACTGTGGCCTTTGCACCTCCTGTGTCGAGGGTTCGCGTCCTGTCTTTGGGTCTGTGCATGGAGTTTGCATGTTCTCCTGGTGCTGATGGGTTTCCTCCAGGGACTCTGGTTTCCTCCAACAATGTCCAAAGACATACAAAGTACAGCATTTCCAAATTTTCTGTAGTGCGTGAGAGTGTCTGTGTGCTTGTGCCCTGCAATAAACTGGCACCCTGTCCAGGGTGTACCTGCCCTAATGTCCCAAGAACCCTGGCATACAGTAGACTCCAGCAAGGAAACAAACAGTTTATTAGAGCATGCATGTCTTCTCAGAAATTCTATAAAGTTCAATGGAACTAAGATGGAATGTAGAGCATGAACGTCACAAATAACATTATAGAGAGTCCTACTGAAACCCTATAGAACATGTTTTTCAAGGATGGTTTCCTCCCAACTTCTTAAAAAAACATGCCGGTTGATGTAATGGCTAAAATAAATTGTCTTGAGCTGTGACACACACCATCCAGCTCACTCTCTACTCTATGTACAAATGCACAAAACAACCTCAAATGGCTCAAACCGGACAGTACAATCACACACCAAGCATGTTTCTGTAACAGCTTTTTTCCAGCCATAGTAAGACTGATGGGAAAAGAAACAAAGGAACAAAAGCCCAGGTCTGCTTCACTCCTGTAGGTTTTTTTTACAGTATCTCTGTGATATCGAGACCAGCTGCTGTAATCAGTGTACATGTACAGTATTTGGTATACTGTAAGATTGTGTTACTACGCTTTATCTTTTTATTATCAAAGAACAAAGAAGTGCAATATTAAAACTGTGACATCAAATGTGTGACTAAACCTCAAGACAAAGTGCACTAGATTAATATCTGGGGATCATGTTTAAAACATACCACAGCATACTAGATAATTGTTTTAGTCTAATAGCTTAAATACTTTATTTATCTATTTATTATTGTATTATATATTAACTCTACTTTATCTTTCTTTTTTTAATCACCGACTCACATGCACAACATTTTGTTTAATTAAATTTTATTTATATAGCTCTTTTAACAATGGTCATTGTCTCAAAGCAGAAAATTAATGGAAGTGTGTCTAAAAAAAAAAAAAACACAATGCACTCATGCTGTTGGAAATGGCAAATAAAATCTCTTGAATTTTGAAATGTGTTTGAATGTGTGTGTTTGAATGTGCCCTGATATGGACTGTTTATTTTTTTTCCCCCCAGAATAGATACTGGTGCGTCGAATGATCTACAACCTTATAACCTGGATATTCAAAAACTGTCGATTAGCCTTTGTATTCAGGAGACAAGAAGGTTAATGTTTGGTTAAGACAATTTGGTTAGACGCTAACCAAATGGCATGTCCCAAGTTTAAAAAGGTTGTATAAGGTCCTTAAATCCTGCTTGAATAGGTACATAATGGAAAGTCATGTCATTCACTGGGTATTAGAACATTGCTGTAGTGCTCAGCCGTAACCAGAATGACAAGAAACTCCACCAAAGACCAAAGATAAAGTACAACTGGTTAAAAAAAAAAGACTCTGCTCCAAAGACCGCATTTATGTGACATTTCTGGGTCACTACATTAAAAGAAAACACCCAAAGCCTTAAGCCGTTGGAACGAGTCGCCTAGAGATCACCACTGTCACTAAAAAAAACATGCACGATGATGCACATTGTTCTTTTTTGTGTTGCATTGTCTTTTTTTGTCTAAATCTATCTTTATTCTTGTAGAACATTGCCTTCTACATAATTCAAGTAAACAAATGTAGGTGGAAGCAAATAAAAAAAAAAAAAAACATCCTGACGATGACGCCAAGTGCCTGTTTTTGTCCACAGTGAAAGACAGGAAAGTAAACATGATGGCTAACAATCTAAACACTCAAACATTCAAAAACACTGCAGAAAGGACAACACAGAGATTAGATCATTATTTAGAGCTCGTTTAAACAAAAGTGCTTATAGTGCGCAGATCTTCAGTTTGGAGAAATTCAATAGGAAAACACGATCCTGGAAACACTGCGTATGAGGTGGGGATACACCCTGTGACACCAACTCATGCAGACAGGCACATCTATTTAAAATATAATATGCAAACAGCCTAAAAAAAGGCTTTTGTATCATGTTAAACGTTAAAGTTAGTGCAGCTGTATAACGAATAGTTCCCGGGCTAAATGCTGAAGCAATATTTAAACATCTCCTTTTATCTCACACACACAAAGAAGACTGATGATTTATTATGCTTCATGCAAACTACGAAGGGATTTGGCCAACACAGCATTCTGAACTGCACGCAATAATCCTCTTCAGCAAATCTGACATTCATGAATGCATCTGCAGAGTACGCTTAATGATTTTGCTCACGATCAGAATAAAGCAATCTCGAAATCTCAACCTAATTATACACCTACGTGAGCGTTTTGGGTGGAGACTCAGATGGCGCCGACTAACATAACATAAAATAAGTGAAATATATTTTGGAGGAACTGTGTTTATCTATCCAGTAGTGTTCCAGAGAAGGTAGTGTGTGTGGTCTCTCACCTCCATGGTCGGGGTTCGAGTCCCACCTCGGGGCTGTATGCGTGGACTTTGCGTGTTCTCCCCGTGCTTGAGGGGTTTCCGTCCACAATCCATAGACATGCAGCTTAGGCTAATTGGTGTTCCCATATTGCCCATAGTGTGTGAATGAGGATGTGAGTGCGTGTGTGTGCGTGTCCCGCAAGGGATTGGCACCCTGTCCAGGGTGTACCCAGCCTCGTGCCCAGAGTCCTCTGGGATAGACTCCAGGCTTCCTGTGATCATGAACAGGATAAGCGGTATAGAGATAGTGAGTAGTTGGTGTGGTGTGTCGAGGTCATTATTTATACAGTTTTTATACAGTTTTTTCCTTTAATTTGTGAACTGGCTAAGAATTTACTGCAGTAACCTCAGTGTACTTTAATGATGATGATGATGGTGGTTTCATATTTAACAGATTTAGAAGCACTTTACTTGCACACATAGTGGCTGCACTAATTCTAATGGCATTTATCTACTAACCTTTTGTGAGTATAACAAATTAGCTTTAAAACAATGTACTTTATAGTGATCGGTCAGAACTTGCTAAAAAAAAGGAAAAATCACTTACATTTGCAAGAAAAACACATCGATTTGATTTGCAACAAAAGCACATCGATTTTTTTTTTTTCATACTATAGTTTACCTGGAAAACAGTGGAGATCAAGTTGACACTGACTCCCATTTAGATTGACTGGACATTATCTACTTAATTCAATTCATTTTTTATACAGAGCATAAGCACAGGGATACTGATTGAAATGTAAATTCAATCAGTAAATGGGAATTAATACAATGGTCACCATTGGCCTCCACGGTCTCTAGTTGGAATACAGTGGTTCCAAGATGGATGGATGGCATTTAAATCATGTAGCTACCCCCTGTGGGTTCCTTCAGCAAGCACCTTCATCTCTCAATTGCATCCTGCTTGGAAAGCATGAGACACAATAAGATACACGTAAAAGATCTTCACACATGTACTGCTTCTGTGTTAAATACCTCGGAGAGGTGTACCCCAAGTACAATCATTGGAACTATTTTTTGATTGCACGTGTTGTTGTTTTTTTCTGGAGTATGGGACTGCTAGGCAAAAACAGCCTTTGCTTTGCTGCTTGGCACACTCGCTTTTTTCTCTCTCTCTCTTTCTATTACAACAGTAAAAGTCTGATCAAACATTTATTGTTTTCTGATTGGACAAGACAGGGGAATTCCATGAGTGGGGACATCCTGACACAGTTTGACAAAATGTCCTGGTTTTGTGTTTTTGAATTTTGTGTTTCAGGTGGACTTTTATGTTCAAACTTGTCCCAGACTTCAGTTCCCATCATGCACTTCACCACAGCCGTGTTGTTGCTCTTGTGTTCAACTGGGGTCCGTTCTTCGTACGTCGCTTGACACATCCGAGATGAACTGACACATCTAAGATGAGATCATCGTGCTA
>JAOVVB010000049.1:6838378-6862664 GCA_028570985.1 Heterobranchus longifilis
TCCCGAGCAGGTTCAAGCTTACGGATATGTTGCTATGACAACAAATGCTAGAAGCGCATCGAAGAACGAAACAATCCGAGATCAGGACAAATCCACAACAATTAAATCCAGCTAACTGAGTTAGCGACGTACGAAGAACGGACCCCTGCACCTTGTTAACTTTGATTAGTCTGTTTTATTTTTAGCCTACTGCATGTGTCAGTTGTTTTGTTGGCTGCTGTTGCTATTCTGTTTACTTCACTATTGCTTGTGTTTGCTCTGTTTGATTTGCTGTCATTGTTTTCCCAGTTAGATCTTTTTGTTAATGTTACCTAGTTATTTTTGCTCTAGTTGTTGTTGTTAGTGTTAGCATTAGCCACAGTTATAGTTTTCATATTTGCACCTTGTGTTTGTTTGGTTTTATTGTTTTTCACCCCACTTAAATAAATCTCCATTGTTGAGCTAATTGATTTGAAACTGTAAGTTAGCAAACGATCTCTCAATTATCTTCACAACGACAATGTTTGCTGCTGTACTGTTGGAAAAACCAATATTGGAATACACAAACACACACAAAAAAAAAACACATTCTGGTGCCTTTTAACACTTGTGTCTATAGTACAACTGTTGTATAAAAGCAATATGACATTTGTGTTTGTAGGGTTGTTGCAGGAGATCCCCATACATCACTGATAATAGGCCATATTATTTACTTTGTAAAGATAGGCTTATATGAAAGTCTGCCAAATATAATTTTAAATCGTATATGGAAAATTGGAAATGCTGACACAACGTCTATAATCTTAAGCATTAAAATGATCTATAAAAAAATAAAAAAAATAAAAAAATCTATAAAAAAATCTCTCCTGTTTAGGGACATGAAGTACTGTATCTCCACAACCCTTTAGTTCAATGGCAAAGATCACCATTTGAGGACTTTTCATTGCAACATTAAGTCTAAAGGGATCACATATGAATCACAAATAAAGCGAATAAAGCTGAAAGACATCTCAGAGCCTGTCTTTATTTATTTGTCCATTTATTTATTTAGTGCATGTGACCTCATGTCAGTTGTGATGACAGAAAGGTAAACCTCTCCTAATGGTCAGAACTGGTTTTGACACCGTGAGCATGTCATTTTTGTCATTTTGTCTCCCTGTGGCTATTACCTTGTGTCCTTGGTGTAGCTTCCACCAAAGACACTATTCATTCATTCATGTTCTTTACAGCTTGTCCTGTACAGGACTGCGTGGTCCTGGAGTCTATCCCCGGAGACTAAGGCACAAGGCGGGGTACAACATGGACAGGGTGCCAATACATCCCAGGGCACACACACATTTGGATAAAAGAGAACTTTTTTTATCCTTCATGTCAAATTTCATTAAGGGTATCTCACACAGTCTGGAAAATGAATTTGTTGTGCTCCAGATTTACAGATAAAGCCAAATAAACCTTCTTTTTGCTTCAACATTGAGCTATCAGAGATGGCTTAGAGATGGCTAGACAAAAATACATTATCACACCGAATTAAAGACTAATCTCATGACTGAGGCTCAGTGATCTGCTGTCGCTGCTTTCATGATGCTTGATTGGAAAGATATAAATCACTTAAAGTGAAAATCCATCATTACTGTAGCAAGGTACCTGGCCTTTGTCCTGGCTGGAACACGGTCAAGACTGAACGGATGAGGAGGGCCTTATGTCCCTGAGGTAGGCTGGTGACCACTGACCTTTAACCCCAGCAGTATTAGAGGGCAGAAGTCGACATAAGGACCAGGCTGTTTTGTATAATAACTGCATAAAGTGATGGTTATGAAAAAAATAAAATAAAAAAAAAACACACAGGTACTAGAGTAATATAATTGAAAGAATACATGCATGTGTACTGTGTGTGTACACACACACTCTGTTTATACATTTTTTGCATAACTTTATGTAACATTATACAAAATTCCAGTTGGTTTCTCTGTTCTGAGCAAGGTGAAATTGGAGACATGCCTTTTTATTATTTTGCCACTTAATCCCTCGAACAGAGAATGCATTTTTTCTCTTTTCTGGATTGTGACTAAAAGCTTTTATGCAAATGTAACCATCAAGCTCCAGCTTTTTTTTAATGCAAACCTAAACCAGGTGGAAGGTGAAAGTGTGTATAAGAGCTTGATGCATGCATTTGTCTACACGTTTGTTTAGACCAAAGCCAGTAGTGTTTTAGGTCATGTGTGCACACTCTTTTGTGTACAGTATATACAGTAAGATGCACTGTACATGGTGAGTGGAACACTGTATAATCTGTTATTAAATATTAAAATTTTATCACAAAATAAATTTCCAGAAGCTGTCTACACAGAAGAAACTATTTAAACGTCCTTACCACTTTTTTTTTCACTTGGCAAAAGCAGATCATACATTGCCCTGGAAGGAAACTAATATTTATATATATATTTATTTATTTTTTTTTCTAAACCTCAGCAGATAGATGTAGAGAAGCTGATAGATGATTTTGCTTTTCCTTGTTACTGTTGCTTCTGGCTTTAGTGATCTAAATCTACATTTAGATTCATGTAAAGCAGTTTTTTGACAGCATCCACTGGTCAAACGGTTATATAAGTAAAGTTGAATTAAGGTGAAAAGCACAGGTGGCTTAAGGGCTTAAATGTGTGTGTACATAATGCACCGTCTCATAATGCACTTTCAATTGGATGCAAACATCGTCTTTATGTATGAATTTGGTTATTCATGAGCTGCAAAGATTACATCAGAGATTTAAATTGTTGATGGAAGGTCAGGGTTACAGCTCTCTGGTTCTGCTTTGTACTCTCTCATACACACACAAACACTTTATTTCAGTGTAATGAATGAATGAATGAATATTCTATCTTTAGTAACTGCTTTATCTTAGTCAAGGTCACAGTGGCTCTGGAACACTTGGTTTGAGGCACCATGGATGGAAAGCCAATCCATCACACAGCACCATGCACACACATTCACACCTAGGGCAATTGCACTCTAGCATTACACCTTCTAACATGTTTTTGGAAGGTAAGAGGAAACACTCGCCCAGAGAACACTGAAGAAACCCATATGGACACAAGGAGCACATGTGACATACATTAGAGATGGAGGAAAATCCATTCAGTTATGTATCTTGATTGTTTTCTGTATTGGCACACTCCAAAATACAGTATGTGTATATATATATACATATATATATATTTTTTTTTTAATTTAATTTATTTTATTTATTTCTTTATTTAATATATGTTTGCATTTGAAGCGGTAACATGTTTCAATTCCCCTATATTCCAGCAGGTGGCCTGCTCTAAATTCTTCACACAGCACATGATTTAAGTTTGTTTAGAATTGTAACAAAAAGTTTATTATCAAATTGAGATTTTATTTTCGTGACAACTAAATCGCAATACAAATCGAATCAGCACGTACAGTAGGTATCATGATAATACCGTATCGGGTGGTCCCTGGAGATTCCCATCCCTAACATGTGTTCTAATTACTAAATTTAAATTTGTCACCTGTCATATTAAATAGTTAGTTTTGCGTTATGGCCAATAGAGTGCAGAAGATAAAATGTATCAGGTTGTCAATTTCCGGAAAAAAAAAAGGTTGGTAAATACCATATCGTCCTGATCCTCCAACAGAATTGAGAAAGTTTGAATCCTAAACATTTGAAGCACTTTGAACACTATTCAAGCTAGTCACTCCAGTTGTGATAGAAAAATATGCATCTTTAGCTACTGTATTTGCAAAAAAATAAAAAAAAATAAAAAATCTGCACTGCTGACGAAGTTATTTTAGAGAGATCACGAAAATCCTGATGTTAAAATGAAGCTGAGGGTTCATGCTTCCATACTACAGTACATTACAAAGTCTTCATTTACATATTTAAACAATAGGATTTCAATTTTTTATTATTATTATTTTTTTTATTCCTGAGGCTTTCAAAAAACTTCAGGGCAGATCTCAGTAACCAGCCATGACACAGCAATAAACTTCAAAAGGTATCAAAATTAAGCTTTCAAATAACCTAAAATGGGACACAATACCTGATTTGATGTGACAGGTCACATGTAGATGTTACGGCCGATCGTATCAATTAATATCCATAAACATGAAACTTTAGCAATACAATAGAACAGCCATTAATTAAGCCAGTTTCTGATTGATTATTTTAGTACTTTACTATTATGTCTGCTTATTATTAAAAGCAAAAGTGCAAATACGTGTCTGTCGTCTGTGCTTCGTATTTATTTATTTATTTATTTATTTATTAAGGCAATAAGTTATAATGAGTTGTGTACAGGTTATTTGATGACTAAGAGTTTTATGAAGAATAAATAAAAATAAAATTCAGAAACAGTGCATGTCAGAGATTTTAGAGATTATTAATTGCTCGCTTGAACTGTTAATTTCCCGTATGGTTACAGTAAAATTACCTAGAATTTTTTTTTTTTTAATTAATCAATGAATCGTTCGACATGCTTGTATCAACTTGTCAAACAAAACCATTCTCATTAATACTGCTATAAAAACAAGCTCTTAAAGAAATTCGAGAATGCCATTTTCCTCCTTAACCCTGAAAATGTTATAGCCTCTTAATTTTTTAAAGGGCCATTAAAGCTTGTCCTCTTGAAACCTCAAAACATTTTGAATCATACTCCTTGTTCTCAGTAGAAAAAAAGAAAATCAAAGGCAGCTGTAGCTAGTAAACCGAAATGTCAACAATTCATAAGTATTCCGAACATTTTCCAGGTTATTTGGATAAGGCTGTAATCTGTTCTGGCTGGAGTAATTTGGTCACATTCCTCTTTATGGGCAGGTTCATTGGGAAGCGCTGGCATACATCAATTCTGAAGTCTCACCACAGATCTTCAATGTTCTTGAGATCATTTCAAACCACTCTGGTTCTGCTTTGAGTCAGTGTCTTCCTGGAAGACAAATGATCTTCCAAGTTGAAGCTTTATGGCGAGGAGGAGCGGGAATTTATCTGTATCGGTATTGTGCATCATTTATTTTCCCATCAATCTTAACCATATAACCAGTCCCTGCTGATGAAAGGCAACTCCATAGGAATTTTCCAGCGGGAATGGTGTTACTAAGCTGAAAATAATACTTTAGTGTCATCAGACCGCATGACTCTCTGCCAGTTTGTGGGAGGCATTGTTTGTGACCTTTTTGTGACATCCCAGGATGAGAAAGCCTTGCAACACTTGCATGAAACGACTATGCATATACATGATTGATGCATAGAGATCACTTTTAATCCTAGCCACTGATTTCAGCAACATTAGACAGTCTACGTCTTCTAGACTGAAGCAGCGTGGCTGTAGTTTCCCCCCCTTCTTCATGTTCAGTTGTTTTAAGATGATCTTGTATTCTTCTCCAGATCTCTGCTTCTCTACGCTTGGAGTTTTAAATGCTCCTCAGTCTTAATTCTAATTTGGACCAAAACTTACAGACCTCATGAAGTGAAGTGCTTTATAAATTATTTTTTATTCCCCCATTTCTTCATGTTATATTCAATTATGTATTGCATTTATCTTAATGAAATGGGAATAAATATTTTACTGTGACAGGATGAATAGTTTATGCACCAACCTCGTTTCCCCTCTTGTCTGTTCCAACCACTCAGGGTTCAGCATCACCAGTATAAGAATCACGTGCCTGAGCATTATTTTCACATGTATCTCACTGTTTCATGCCTTAGGTTGGATGCTTTTTATTCTTGAATGATTCATAGGTCACTGTGGCTTAACAAACCAAAAAAACATTCCTCTGAAACTGCTCAGGTAGAAGAACTGGACTGAAAATGAAAGACAAAAATGAAAGTCAGTAACATTCTTCAGGAAAACTAGAGAGTTCTATATTAATAGTCCTCAAGACTACCTTTAAAATGCAAGAAACTTTGATTCTTTGTAAGCATTATATAAAGGATTTTGATTTGACCTCATGTACAGTCCTTTAAATATTTACTGGACTTAGACAACAATTAGTGATTTAGAGTAGGATGTCATTCGAAAACAGAGGGGAAAAAAGGACAAAAGCCCCTTTTTCCACCAAAATGAACCACATGGCAGTTAATTTCTGGTGCTAGTGCAGGTTCAGAACCGGCTCGATAGCGACCCTCCTAAGAACTGGCTTTGTTTTTCTATCGGCTAGAGAGTATCACTGTATAGTATCTACTTTACAGGCAATGTCAGCAGCAATTTATGCCACAATACTCGTGCTAGCGCCAATGCTAGAGGCAAAAAATGCTAACAGCAAACACAACAACAACAATGGCAAATTTCAACATGGTTTTGTGAGAAGTTATTCTGGCTTTATCATTACTAGAAAGCATTTAAGCTGCCCATTGCACCATAAATGAGTGCATTCTTTAAAGATGGTGGTCACAAACGTTTAGTTGGTCGTGATAATCCCACCTCCAGTCCCGGATATAAGCGGTTCTTTGCTGTGGCCCAGCAAAGCGTTGGTGCCACCATCGAACCGTTTTTTCTACATGAGGGTGCTTTTACTGTTGGAAAACAAAGAACTGGTTTGAAATTGGGCACAGTTTCCAAATAGCTCTGGCACCACCTTGGTGGAAAAGGGGTAACAGTTCTGCAAAGACAGTGGAAGAGCTTAGGAACAACGACTCATGAGGTGTGAGATAGACAATAAACTCCAGCTCCCGGATTGCTTCATGGCCTACAAACCTGGCACAGTTGAACTACCCAGCGTATGTACATAATTACTCTTATCTTTACATTCACCTGTATTTATTAAAAATAGTACACATAAACACTTTATTCTATATAATAATCAAGTATGACTCAGTATCATTTAGCTTCCTATGAGCCATAACCTAGTTCTTTAAGATGCTCTGGTTCTCCATGTAGTTTTGTGCTTGTGTTTTTGGATTCTTCTATTTTGCCAGTTTACAAATCACCTGACTCACGACCTGTTTTTTACTTTGACCTTCTCGCTCGTTTTGTAATTTTTATTTCAGTAAAGCACTTTACCTGCAACTGCAGCCTGGTACTTTAAAATCACTTCGTCTTGGCCCTTCACATGCATCAAATTATCCCTGGTAATTTAGATGACACCACTTTTTATACGCCTTTTTATCACACATTTTGTTTTATGCCCATTTAATTAACTATAATGTAATGAATCTGAAGTCGCTGGATAATTTTTCATCTTACACCAGGCTCATTATCTGAAATGGCCTCAACGCCATGTCTAATGAAAGAAAAGAAAGACTTGTTCAGCAAGTAACGTTGTCCTGGACAGCACTGCGTTCCTGGATAATTTGACAGGTAGTCAATTGAGAACAGATAGTCTTTCCTATCATAGGGGTAAGAGTCAGTACCTATTTACTCAGATAGCTGTGGGAGATCTCAGACAGGGTGTCTTTGCACCATAAATGAGTCAGGTGGCACAATTACCAATGATATGATCAATATTTTTTATTCCTATGTGGCCAATCAATAACCTCTTTGCCTGCACTTTCCTAGACCATGTCTCTTTTGTATCATATTTTTTTGAGCTTTGTGGTAGATATAATGATCGTTGTGCCCTTGAACAACACATTGATCACTACTAATATCTTTGACCTCTGTGGATTATTATTGCACACAGGAAACCTCCTGCCAGTCATTTTCCATATTCTATAGAGTATGCTGTGTTTGAATGTTTTTTTTGTTTTGTTTTTTAATTTGCATGAGGAGCAACATGCTAATCAGTGCTGACTGCTTTTAAGAGTGCAGCAGTGGTGTATAAGCGTGACTATTAATCATATCTCGGCAGCTTCATCATTATTTGCTGAATGAAAGAGATCATCTTATTAGGCCTTTGCAGGAAATCATACTCAATGGATTGGAATCTGTCTTTATCAAGCACTCTTGGGAAGTGAGACATGAACATAACACTCAGCATCTGTCAAATAACACGATGGATATGCAACTAGTTCCCAGGAAGTGTTGGTGAACTCATTCCCAATGCTCATTCCCAGAAGTGCATGCTCAAGTGTTTTAACAAGTGTTAGTTACTCTGAAAACTGTGGTCAAAAAATCAGGGCACCCCTACTAGCAATACCTGCACAGTGTAGTGTAGTATAAAGAAAAGCTTACTCACTGGTCTTTTCTGTGCAACAAACATTACAAACAAAAGCAGTACAACGTAAGGCGCAGGAGAGTGCAATTGCCTTAGAACAATTTAATAATGCAATGCATATGCTATAGAATCAAGTAAAAATCCACCGTCCTGCTGAGTGCTGCTGCCAACCCAAAACTCCTGACACAGCTGGCGTTTATTATAGTACCCTTCCATCCTTAAAACCTAAATGTTAGAAATGTTTATTGAAGAAATCAGAAAGTATACAGTGAATACAAGGGCTGTTCAAGTCAAACTGGGAGTTTTGATTGTGCACAATAACCGATGACAGTTCTGACTTTTATTTCTCAATATAATCCCCTGCTACACTAATGCACTCATCTCAGCATTTCACTAGCGCTTGGATACCATCAAGGTAGAAAGTTTTCTCAGTATGCCGGTGCCATGATCAGACTGCCTGCTTTGTGTCTGAAGCACAGGCCTCCCAGGAACTCTTTTAACGGTGGAAATGGCTTAGAGCGCGGTCAGGACTGTATGGGGTCCTGATGTGGCAATAATTCCCAGCTGAATTCCCGTAATGTGCAAGTGGTGCGGTATATGGTTGTGCATTGTCCTGCAAAAACAGAATGCCTTTGGTCATTAAAAAAGGCTGTTTCTTCCTGAGAGCATAATGCACATCTTGTAGAACCTGGCAGTAGTCCTCACTGTTCATGTTGACACCACTTGATAGAAAATCCACAGGAATGCCACGTTTAATAAAAAAAAATACCAGTTATGTCTTTATTTGTAGCTGCAATTACTCAGAAATTTTAAAGTAACTACAATAACCCTCTTCCCCTGGTCCCCAAGCTTACTGTATTGAATTCTACAAAGATGAAAGGGTCCGCCCATGTGCCATTCTTCACATTGGGTGATGGATACACCCCACCCTGGAGATATATCTGTCATTTTTGTGGCAGATAAATACAAGGTTGGTTTGCCAGCTTGACATACGATTGTATCTGAGCACTGGGAGTTTCACCAGTTCCCTCTGTGAGCTCCTTCATAGTTCAGAAGAATATGTCAGTAGATGGACATTGAATGTGTGTATGGCATACTGTGAGAATAAAGTCTAACTATTTGCTCATGCATACCATCAGCATGTCTGAGAACTGCATAGTATTAATGGCATCGTGTACAGCTAAATACCAGAATATTTTAGGCCAAATCTTCAATGATTTCAAAAAGATGACAAGACACGAATACATCTAAATGTTTTTGATTTCTAGATGGTGCTAACTCTCCCAGGCTTTCCCTTCTTCCTTCTCATTTCTTAGATGGAAATGCTTCCTATGGTTCACTTCCCTATCTTCTATCATTTCCCTGGATGTCCACAGAACATGCAAATGGCTCTTGGTTTTTTGATGTAGCCTCAGATGGACGTGACATGTATGTACTCAGGAAATGGCTGAGGACTAAGGACATTCTTCTTTTTCTATAAATAAATTACAGAACAGTTGACACTCTGTCAACAACAGTGTTGTGTTTAAAAAGTTTTGTTCCTGTCATCATGTGCATCAGGCTTTAAATTCCTGTTGGTAATTTAAGGAGTGGGGCATTTGATGCATTTGATGTATAAGCTCTGTCATGTATTCGCAGTTATACACTATTTTATTGGTAATTTAAGGCAGCATTTGAGTGTGCATTTTGTATATAAGCTCTGGCAGTATTAGTATCCACAGTTAGACACTTTTAATGTACAGGTTTTGGCATACATTCAAGTGTTAAATGTGTGAACCCCCACCTTGGTTAGTAGACGTGAATTTAGCGAGCAGCTAAGAGTGTCTCAGGAACAAGCTATGGTGTGTTTTTGGGGTGACACATTTTGGTTTCCCATATGCACTGCGTTAAATTACAGTATTTTTTGAAAATGTCCGAACTGCCACCTTGGTATAGGATACATGGATTTAGTGTGTAAACCCTGAGCTTAAAGTGTCTGTGATTAAGGTAAACAAGCTTAAAATATCCCTATTAAACTAAATGTAACACATAGTAACACTTCAGTACCTTATTTAATGAGATACATATATTTGGACCACACCCCAAGGTGTTACACTTATTTCTCAGCATGTAAGAATTTGGTAGTCATATTTTAATCACTGGCTGTTTTGCTCGTACCAAAACACTTGTATTTGTACTGTGTATGACATATCACGTCCCTCACAATCTTTTTTCCTCCCCAGCCATATCAAGGATCCATGATCTAATGAGGAGCCAATAAACTGTAAATAGAAAAACACACCTATAAACAGTGTGATAAAAAATGAAAAGAAGGACGTCATTTCCCGTTTGATTGTGAAAAAATTAAGTGAAACGCTTTGGAAAATCGTTCTTCTTCTGCACTTCTGGTGTTTTTATTTTATTGGTTTATTTTAAACAGATCAGATATAGTTAAACTAAGATATCCTGTGGTTTATTTAAAAAATGGTTTTCTCCAAGAAAAGGAATTTAAGCTTGGAATGGCAGAAGTACGTGCCAATCTCCAATTGTTCATGTTTTGCTCCATTGTTCAAAACTGTATATAATTGTATGTCATCCTTTGCGGAACACCTTCAGCAGCAAAGAGTGAATGCATGTGCAAACTGTCTCTGTGCTGATTGGTTGTAATTGAAGGTTGTAACATAATCTCTAAAGGCATTACCTGCAATCTAAATGCAATCATGTAAAAACACACAGGCTCTGTTGTGATACAGCTGCGGTTGACTCGCTACCGAGAAGCCGTTATGGTGTCGGTCTCGCCTTTGTTCAAACACAATTCCCTTTCTTTGACCTCAGCATGCAGCTTAGCTAAGGTACGCCCCTGTTGAGAAATCACAGCAGGCTGGGCTCTGCATAAAACTGTGAGAAAGGAAAAAAAGTAAAAGAAATGAACTCCTGCACATTTCAAGAAAGGCTAGTGGGAAATCTAGATCGGCTCAGTACAGTTTTTTTTTTTTTTTTTTTTTTTTCAGGTAATGCTCTGCTTTGTAATGGAAATAGAAAATAGAAATACCAGGCCTGTATTTAGATTTAAATTCCTCAGTCTTCAAGGTTTGTTATTGTATATCCTAGTGGCATAGTGGAGGATCGGAATGGCACTTTTATTGTTTGAATAAATGCTGGTGCCCGCGCTTATGCTTATGTGTTATTAAACCCATATGTTTTCACATGAGATGAATGACCTCCATCATTCCACCTCCCCTTCTCGCTCTCTCTCTCTCTCTCTCTCTCTCTCTTGGTTTAGCATCACGTCTCTTTGGTGACCAAAAACCAGGACCAGATTGTGAACCATTGTTTCTACAGACACCTTAAAAACCACAAGCGACCCACAAACACACGTTTGCTTTTAATATTACTGGTGTTTTTTAATTCTCTGTATATAAACATCACATTTCATGGCTTCACTTTTCCTGCTTCAAAACCAAACCTAATATCCAGGATTTTGTTCTCTGGACTGCCTCAGAGCTTCCAAAAGAACATCAATCTGCTGTTTTGTCAAGTTCCTTTTCCTGACAGTTTCCCTGTACAGCCATGGTCTACTTGTAAATTCAAAGAAATGATCCTGGGCCACCTCGTGTATTAAAATGCTACACATAGCTGAGGTTATGGAAAGTGGTTGGGGCTATGGGTTTCTGTACAACTCGCTTGTTTATTTGAATTTCTACACTTTTTTGCACTTGCGCTCAGAGCTTTGTAAGCAGAAAGCTGGTTTTCATTTGGGTGAATGTGTGCATGTGGGATAGAGTGACGGAGCATGAACAGAAAGTCGGCCATCTCTGGCAACTGTCCAGCCTCCTAGCATTCCTGCTCTGGGCCGTGCCTTCAGACGGCTGTCGACTGAGTCAAACAGGGGTGTCGAGGGACTTCAGGTCTAAAATCAACATTACCGTTGAAATATGTGGAATACGTCTTCATGAGGTTTTGAGTTTGACTAGCTTGCAAAGTGAAAAAAGACAGAGGTTGAGGTTTAACGATATATGGTTAAAGGAATGGAGTTTATATGAAGGTCAACATGAATGTACTGTACAGTAAATGACTATATCAAGATGTGGTGTGCAGCTAAATGCTTTTCATCACATATAGAACCAACCCTTTATCCTTTGATCTATGAGTTTCATGTACAGCAACTTTATCTAGTCTCACAAGCCAGGCGTCTAGCATTCGCTACAGTTTGGAGTCTGAATCATTTCGTCGTTAAGGATGGCCAAAAACCAGGTACTTTCACAAAAAGTTTGGCCATTGACTGACAACCAATTTAGCTACTTTCCAATTGTCATCTCCCAGCCAGCTCTCCTTTCTCATATGACATCTATCAACAGGGGAGAGTGAAGGCTAATCTGTGTTTCCCTCGAGACACATGAAGTCAGCCAACAGCATCTTTTCGACCTGATGTTCATGCGGCTTCACAGGGTTCTCTTCCACATATATGAGCACATAAACAATTCCGATCAGCTAATGCCATGATGATTGACAGGAAGACAGTAATGCCATCTCTTCCACCCAGACAGCACATCCAGTTTTGCTCCTGGCCATGCAAGGCTCTGGAATCTTAACTCACGACTTTTTGGAACAACTTTTATATACGGTATATATGGTGTGAATTTCATTTTTGGCTCTATCTTGTCCTGAATCTTGATCACAGTGCACAATATAGTGCCAGAATATGTGTGAAAATGATTCTTCATGCTTCGAGTACCACTCCTCCACACATTCATTTCTTCAATATGGCCGTGCCATCAGGGAAGAAAAATTCCATAGATGTAATAACCTGGTCATTCAGTACAATCAGGTCGTCAGCTGACTTCATTTTATTGCCGCATAATGTTGCGTGAGCAACTGAAGCAGCCCCAGATCATAACACTGCCTCCAGAGGCTTGTACAGTGAACACTATGCATGGTGGATGTACTGTATCACTTCATGTGCTTACCTTCTTATCATAATGTGCCCATCACTCTGGAATAGGGTCAATCGGAACTCATCAGACCACATGACCTTTTTCCATCGTTCCAAAGTCTAATCTCTATGCTCCTTAGCAAACCAAAGCCTTTTTTTCTGATGAGATTGACTAGCAATTGGTTTTCCTATGGTTACACAGCTGGTTGGTCCCGATCCTGTGAGTTCTCATTAAATTGTGTGTGTGTGTGGAAATACTTTGCTTTCATTAATAAACATATCCCTGATTACTTCTGCCATTGATGTTTTGCCATGTAACTTCCCCAGGTGTTTAAAGATCAAGATCATTCATAATTGACCACATTTCATTTGCAAAGATGATGTTAAAAGGTTTCTTACCTACTTTCAGTAATTCTAATGTTTTCCCTGCTTGATACAGGCAAATAATTTGACCCTATTGAAATGACAACTTTTTTTTTTTTTTTTTTGGACAGTAATGTGTGTATATATAGAAGCACAGAAAAACATTTATATTCTGAACACATAAATGATGTAGTATAATTGGAGCATACTGTATGAGGCTAAATATAATGTATCTTGCATTTTATCCTCAGTATTTGGCAGATTTTAAAGTGAAAAAGAGAGTTGGCTTTTATTATTTTTTGAGGAGTGCTGGTTTCTGGTAAGCCCTTCAATAGAAGAGCTTAACAAAATAAACCAGGGTGTGAGTCATGGAGTTGGTAATGATCTCCTTGGTTTTTGCAAACTTGGTTTTTGGATATGATCCAGCATCGCCTCCTGTCCTCTTCTGTGTCTTTGCTGAAATGTTGCCAAGGCGACCGTATTTTATAGTCAATATTTAATTAATACACAATGGAATTTTAAAGATGTAAAAAAACAAAATGATCTTTTATAGCCCTGAAGTGGTCACTTTTTTTCTTCTTCTTCTATTCATTATGCTGAAGAGTTACCCAGGAGGTCATATAGAGTACATCGCCTCCTGATGAATGTCAGCGTGACAACCTGCAGCCATCACATCTGTGTTCACCTTTAGATACCTGTTCACAACACTGAGACTAATTAACATTCTCCTCACAGCAGGGTCAAGATGAAGTCATTCACTGTGAAGTTTCTCTGTCTCTCTCTCTCTATGTCTTTCTTTCTCGCTTCCCTTTGTCAGTGATGATAAGGCAACGGGAAGAGGTAGGATGAATCACAGACTGTGTTGCGGTGCGGTACATCCCGTCACTGCAAGCTCAGCGTTTTTCTTTTTTAATGCATGAATTTTCGAGATGATGCAACTTGCGTAAAAATAAGTGATTTAAAGCTTATCTGGACAAGAGCGTTTCAGAGAACGAATGTAATTTTTGGTGGTCTTAACTGGCAACATGGCTGTTTTGTATTACCATCAAAATCCAATTATAATAATCCAAACTGTTATTCCAATTCTTAAACACTTAAACTCTAAGAAGTGAAAGCGAATGATTTGTGAAAGTGCTTC
The DNA here is from genome assembly GCA_028570985.1 of Heterobranchus longifilis. NCBI lineage: Eukaryota > Metazoa > Chordata > Actinopteri > Siluriformes > Clariidae > Heterobranchus > Heterobranchus longifilis. The sequence continues at coordinate 6,852,880 of JAOVVB010000049.1, forward strand.
TAACCTACATACCTGGGCTTTCTGACTTGCGTCTGTGTGTTCCATGCTGTCGGTGCAAAAACGTGCTCATTTCACCTTCTGCTTTTCTCCACTTTGTGTGCACATGCAGAGAGAAAAATTATCATCATCACTGTATTGATTTAACTCTTCATAAGTGAAGCTCTCCACATTTGTCCTTATACTTAGACGATTTGGAATGTGGCATGACACACAGTATGTTTTTTTTCCCCCCCTTTCTTTTCTTGTGACAGCGTTTATCATTGTTTTTTTTTGTTCATTCACAGTTGTTGGTTTAGGAACATAGTCTCCATTTCCTGATAGCGAATGAGCGATGATCCAGTGCCCACTGATAGTTTTATCTGCGAAACACATACCACTGTGCAATAACTCATACCAACACGGCTTCCTGAACACGATCACAACACACAGCTGAGGCTCTATCTCAAGCATGACTAATATCTGAGCCATTTTTGGCTCAAACATAGAAATATGATGAGTTCCATTTCAGTAATTTTAGCATATAATCCCTGTTTACAACACACAGCCTACATGTTACACCATGTACTGTATCCTGTAAGCAGTTATCTTTTCATTAGCAAGCTCAAAAGTTTGCATTGCTATTGAAATGCGTTTTAATTTGCACAAATGAATCCTAGGTATCTCAAAAAAAGTCATACGTTATATTTAATTGGACACAGCTATGGCATCATTTTGGTAAGCTTATGCAATGATACAACATTTATTTCCATCCAGAGTCATTAATTTACCTCCACGATTTTGTATTGTTGATGGGAGAGTCTGACCACTGCGTAAAGTCTTCTCCAGCACATCTCAAAGATTTTCAATAGGGTTATAAAGTCTGAACACTGTGGTGGACAATCCATGTGTGAAAATGATGTCTCATGCACCTTGAGCCACTCTTTCACAATTTGAGCCTGATGAATCCTGACATCGTCATCTTGGAAGCAACTCCAGATCATAACACTGCCTCCACAGGCTTGTACAGTAGGCACTAGACATGATGGGTGCATTACTTCATCTGCTTCACTTCTTACTCTGATGCACCCATTAGTCTGGAACAGGGTAAATCTGGACTTGTCAGACTACATGATCTTTTTCCGAAGCTCCACAGTCCATTCTCATGACTACATACTGTAGCTGTTTAGTCCGATCCCTTGAGTTCTCTTTGTGTTGTTCATGTGGAAATTATTAAACATATCCTTGGATTCTACTTTTTAAAAAAATTATTATTATTTAAAAAAATCGTGAAGTGTTTCATTCAGGATGTTTTTCCGACCACATTTCTCCCTCGAAGATGATGGATCACCACTATCCTTCCAGGTTTTAATAATCCGCTTTACAGTTAACTTAATTTTAGTAGTTTTAGTTAGTTTTCTTTGCTTGATGCAGGCCAATAATTTGACCCTTTGCCACACCCCCAGGATATGTCTTCTGACAGGGTTATTTAAGAAATGAGAAGCTACTCACTGCATCAGTTAGGGTTAAATACCTTGATGCCAGCTAAACTCACTGCAGCAATTATCCAATGGAAGCCTCTCACCTATTTGCTTAGTTAAATCCAGATGGTGATTTTATTTTAATTATTTATTTATTTTTTGGCTGAGCAGTTTATGATGGTAAAAGAATGAAATACTTATTTTTTAATCTTATTAAAAGCCTAAAAACCTTTGAGCAGCTCTACTATAAGCAATCAGGTCATATGTAAATGCATATAATAAAATAAGTAAAACTGTCTCCACAAACCAGTGCGAGAGCCAACGGATACACAACACAAAGTTTTATTGATACCATAACCAACAACCAAAACCATCAAATGAGAAATAAATGAAACACAGATATGAGTAAGATTGGAAGATAAATAAAAGGGAAAGGTTTGTTAAACAAACAGCAGAACGCTTAACAACCATCTGGAAATGCAACTCTACATTTTATATCATGTTCATTTTGAATTGTGTTGTTATTAATATCTCATTCTCAACACACTTTTTTTTTTTGCCTAGCACAGTCGATGTGTTCTCCATGTGTCTGTGTGGGATTATGTGGTTTTCCTCCCACCTCTCAGAAATATGCTTGTGGGTGGACTATTTTTTTAAACAAAATAAAACTTATATTACATATTACAAAATAAAACAAATATTAACATATACTGCATTAATATTTCAAGTAATAACTACATCTGGTGTCATCCATCCATCCATCCGTCCATGCATCCATCCATCATTCTATCCTCTGTAGGGTTGCATGGTTCATGGAGCCTTTATCCCCAGGGAACTCAGGACGCAAGGTGGCGGGGCACGCATAGTTGGTGTACCAACCCGTCACTGGTTAGACTGGCATCTACAGGAAGTTCATTCCACTACGTACCTACTGTAGGTGCCAGAACAGAAAACAATCTAGGTGCATGTCTTCTATGTCTGGAAGGTCCCAGGTTCAAAAAACAGCACCATCACTGTTGGACCCTTGTGCAAGGCCCTTAACCCTTACTTGCTTAGATGCATAATGAAATAAAGTGTATGTCGCTCTGGATAATGCTGTAAATGTGCCCCATTCTTGCCTAGACTGGAGCCTATCCTAGGAGACTCTTGGGGCACAAGGCAGGGTACACCATGGACAGGGTGCCAATCCATCGCACTCACATGATTATTCACACATTACAGGCAATTTGCCTAATCTACATGTCTTTGGACTGTGGGAGGAAACCAGAGTACTTCAGAGGAAACCCACCAAGCACAGAGGCAGGAATCAAACCTGTCTTGGAATCGAACTAGGACCCTGAATGTGCAAGACGAGAGTGCTAACCACTAAGCCACCGTGCTGCCATCCGGGAAAAGTCTTTCAAAGCAAAACCATTCTGTTGTGACACTTTTCATGTCAAAGGCAAGGGTGTGCAAACTTTTTATATAAGCAGGAATCACTATTACAAAATAGAGTTTCGTGTGACTGTGATGAGTCCAGCTGAGTGAGTCTTTCTCAGGCCTGGAAGAGACCTGTCACCTGGGGAGAACGACTTACAGAGCTAGTGTAATGTAACACAGGCGATGAAAGGGAGCACAGCATGCAGGCTAAGGGGCGGCTCCGTGTGTGTGTGTGAGAGAGAGAGAGAGAGTGGGAGAGAGAGACGTATAAAACCCAGGAGCGGAGCGCGAGCACGACTGTACACTTCAGAGAGAGAAAACACAGATACTTTGTACTTCTGCGCCGTGTCCTGTCCGCGCGCGCATCGCACCCTTAGGATAACCACGTGATTAGTTCACGACGTCACCTCATTCCCCGCACAGAGATCTGAAGGAATGTAAACCGGCGCGCGGGGTCTGACTGTACAGTGAGGCGGAGTGAAGCGGAGAGTGGAATGGCTCGTGGAGTCGCGGTCCCGTCGCACCGTGCTCGCGCGCACTGAGACAGAGCGGCTGAGACAAGTTGCGGCGCCAGCGAGCGAGCGAGGGAGCGGAGCGCGAGGGATGGAGCACGCGGCGGACGTGAAGTGTAAGATGGTGGTGGTGGGAGACAGCGCGTGCGGCAAAACGGCCCTGCTCAGCGTGTTCGCCAAAGACTGCTTTCCGGAGGTGTGTGTGTACTGTGTGTGTGTGTGTGTGTGTTGTAAGTTATAAGGTTTGGAAATGAAAAGTCCTAATAAGTTTGTATGGTAGTTATTAAATAACATATCAAATAATAATAAAAATATCTATCTATCTATCTATCTATCTATCTATCTATCTATCTATCTATCTATTTTTGTGTCTTGTTTCAATTTACTTTCTATTAAATGCATTGGTGCCATTAAGTAGCTCTGTGTTATTCTCATCACCTTGAAACAGGTTTTTCCATCCATGACACACAGGTTGCTATAGGATTACAAAAATCTCAAAAAAAAAAAAAATTGTTGCAAAAACTATAAATACAAAGATATTACATAATGCAAGCCTAGGCTAAGGGGTTAAGCTGTCAAAGTTTGGGAACCCCCTGCATACTGTAACACTAGCGTAGAAAAGCATTAGTCACATTAAAAGGACACTGCTATAATCTGTTTGCTTTATGCTCAAATCAAATTATTTTTTTCCCGACCAGAGATATGTACCGACAGTGTTTGAGAACTACACAGCCAGCTTTGAGATCGACTCGCTGCGAGTGGAGCTCAGCCTCTGGGACACATCTGGTAAGTCGACTAGCTTCCAGATCATTGCATAGCTCTGGCGGCTGAAACGGGGATTCCCAAAATATGCAGAGAGCAATGTGAACTAATGGAATTGTAAAATGTTAAATTAATTTCAGTGCATGGTTTATAAGTTAATAGGTAACACAAGGGTGTTCAAGTCAAACCGGGACATGTGATGAAATTTCTCACGAATGAAGGCATGAAAGTGAGTGACATTTACAGAACACACTTCAAGCACATAAGACTCCTTGAATCGTGCAAATGTTTTAAAGAAGGCCGTACGTTCGTGAATGACGATCCCGGCTGAAGTGGCTCGGAGCCCGCTGAAGTTAGTAGTACGTGTGAACATTCAGCGAGTAGAACGTCTTGAAAATCTACGGATAACCTGTTGCCAGCTTGTGTAATCATTCACAAGCACCACTTTCACGTTACAGGAACTTAGTTAGGAGTTATAGCCACATCCTCCGTACAGTTCTGACCTTGCTCGAAGCCATTTCCACCTGTTTGGACCATTGAAGGTGTTCCTGGGAGGACAGAATTTTAGACGTGAAGCTGGGAATCTGATCATGCATCTGGTGTACTGAGAAAACTTTTTCTACCTTGATGATATCTAAGCAATAGTGAAACACTGGAATAAGTATTAGTGTAGCAGGGGATTATTTAGGGAAATAAAGGCAAATTTTATTTTCATGGCTGTGTTCTGTGATGTGGCACAATCAAAAGTCCCTCTTTGACTTGAATACTCTTTGTGAGAGAGAAAGTTGCATGGTTTTGTTTTATTTCTCTTCAAGTGCATTAAATTGGTTTAGATTTGACAAAAATCAAATTCTTTTTGTAGTAAACTTGACATTTAAGAAAGCCAGGTCTTTTTTTTTTTTTTTTTTTAAACACTGGTGTGTAGAGATCCCAGATAAGGATGATGTTATTCCTTTGGAATGCTGGAAGCTTTGAATAAGGATGGGTTTGTCAAAAGGTTATGAGAATATCATATTCCTTACCAACCTCCACCCTGTTTCCAATACGTCAAGCATGTGTGGGAAATCCAGAACGTCCGAGTGGCCTTGAGTAATTGTATTTGTTGATTAAAGCCAAACATGCCTTAGTCAAGGAAACTTTAATATAAAACCTCATTCTAGGAAAACTACTTTGTGTTGCATCTGAAAATTGCACTAGGTTGTACCAAATAATGTAGTGTGTTCACAAAATTGTTTTATCTATTTATTTTTTATACCCATTATGTATGAAGCTTCTTGCAGTTTATGTTCCTGTTGTACAACAGCATGCACCATATATCAGTTATTACTTCCACTTTACGTAAATGCAAAAAACAAAACAAAATGCCATTGTGTTAGTGTCAGAGCCATTGTGTAGCATCTGTGCACTGCGTAGTTCAAACATCCATCTTCCTGTGTGGTGTACGTTACATGTGTGTAAACAGACATTCTCCAGGAACAACACCTACATTCTAACATTCCCCTGAAATCAGGCACGACCATAAGCTCAAGCCTGGAGGTGATTACCGCGCTGTTATTGAAGTGGCCCCTGCAGCTGTGTGCCAGTCTCGTTCGCCCTGAATTAATACTCAGAGGTCCTCCCATGTGTGACCTCCAGCTGATTGCTGTTTCTCTGAAGTCCCCAATGGGGCCTCCAATATGCAGTACTCAGGAAGTGAGATCAACGAGCATGCTCAGTCTTTAGCCTTCCATCATCCGTGTGAGGAGACCCGGGCTTTGTGAAGGATGTACATTACTCTGGGGTAATAATGCTCGAGCGATGATTTTGGACAAATCTGTCTGGCAGCGTGTGTTGCAATGAGACGTTCAGAGCTAAGATTTAGGTTGCCTTAGATTTGCCAGGACATTCCAGGGGCGTCTACTTGCAGACGCAGCCAGAAAACGTGTTGATTTAAAACAGCTGTTCATCGACTCTCTTGCTATTGCAACAACAGCCTTTTCTTCAGTTTTCTGAAAAAAAGAAAAAAACTTGCATTATGGTGCAAAAACAAATGACTCATAAATCCGACTCAAAATGCTGATGCCCTGACCTCCATGGTTTGCACTCATTTGGGGCCCTAACTAGCTTTCTAGAGCACAGTCATCTCCCAGAATAGATAGCTAACCCAGTTTACTGTGAGTGAAGCGTCCCTGCATACTGTATGCTGTGCTTTCTACATTTCTCATGCAATGTTGTCTTGAGAGGGGAATCCCACCGTGAAAAGAAAGAATATCCAGTGTGGAAAAACGGGATACTTGACATCCCAGTGGGTGGCACTGGGCAGAGGTTGTAGATGTAAATATGATTTATATGTTGTAGAAGAATGGGTTTGTCAGGCAGGTCACGATCTCGGTTTCTCTCCTCTTTGCCCAAAGATCGTCCAAAACGTTGAGGAAAGAATTGTACATTGTGGAGTGCTTATCAGATTTGTAAGCCGTCATAAACTGCTTCATAAGCAGCGTCACGGTTTATTCATAGAGGAGTGTGGCAACTAGAGCTGTGAATCATACTTTTTTTTTCTTTCCAAAAAACATTCAAAGTTTGATTTAACAACAGTAAAGTTTATAATAAAATTTTTTTTTTAATTTCAAGTGACTGTATTTCTTACAGGTTTTGAAAAACAACTATTAAAAACAAATTCTAATTCAAATTTTATTGATGACATACACGACCATATACAGTATCATATGCAGTGAATTGCTTAAGACTGTTTGTGACCTTAAAAGGAAAGATAGGATAGAATAGGAAGATGGAAAATTTTCTGCAATTAAAGAAAAATTAAAGAAACGTAAAATAACAGCTATTAAAAGTAATTAATAAATATGTAAATGCAGCGAAACTTGTGTTGTTGGTTAAATGTCATGTTTTGTACGAAGCAAATAATCTTTATTGCGAACCCTCCAGTCCAGCAGGTGGTGGTCTTGCACCAACCTGGCCACAAACTCAAAAGAAGAAGAAACAATACTCCTGCAAAATGTGAGTGTTTTGCAGTAGATGGAAGCCGTTTCTATTTTTAAATTTTCTATTTGCGAGTTACCTAAATAATTTTAAAAAGTGTGAATCAATTCTGAATCGATACAATAAATTATTGCGGCCAACTAAAGTTCGATTAAATTGCAGAGCTCTAGTGCTATCCACCCTCTTACACATACATAAGCACAGAAACGCGCACCGTTAGTTAGTGACCAAGTGAGAATGACGCTATCCTGCGAATACAAAACCCACGGTCAGTTTTACTCACTTCGACGGCTGGCTTTGAACGCCCATGACATCATCATCATCATCATAAAAAAATCTCCTGACAGTTAGCCAGCATACGAATTCTTATTAATTATAGTAACAATGATAACAATACCAGGCTTTTTTTAAGATGGAAATATCCCTACCATGCAATAATAGTCTGGATTACTGTAAGATCTTTGAAGAAAGCTACAAGCTCTTATGACGTTTGTGGAATGTGTCTACATTCAAGTTTCCCTCTTTTCTCACACCTTAAATCCGTTCCCCACCCATTGCACTAGCTACAAAAATATTTCTTTCAGTTACAGACTGGCTCTTTTCGATATTCCCGCTTTGTTCGTGTCTGGGAAGTGAAGTCATAATTTGGTTTTGTTAAACAGGCCTTCCATTGTTGACGTCTGCCTGTGGATCTGTTTGGGTTAGTCTTTAGGTAGACGGTAAACGATTGAGGTTTTTCTTGTTGTGTGGTTGTGGTTTTGACTTAAAATGATGTGATGAATATAGTTTAAGTGGTTGTTTTGATTTACTGTAAAATATTGGATTGAACAAAAAAAAAAAAAAAAAAAACCTTGTTAAAAGTGTTACTCATAACCGTTCAGAGACACTCCCTAGATTTAGTTTCCACATATTTTCACACTGACATGAACGTTGGTTGATAATCAAGTTATACAGGAGCTAATATGGTGGAACAGGAGTTCCCAGAGTTTCAAGGGTCATGTGTGGGTAGTGCAGTGCCATTCCTTCATTTATTCCTTCATATTCAGTAACTAGCTACAGAGTCATGGTAATCCCAGAGCTTATCCCAAGAACACTGGGTTAAATCTTAGCACATTACAGTTTGTCTCACAAAATGGGATCTAGTTTATCCAACTTGAAGTATGACCCTTAGGCTGTGACACGCTTTCCATTTTTATCTCTTGGCAATAGCAATAATGTTTGTTGTGGTCTGCCAGATTGCAACATGAAAGATCTGAGCATGACACATGTGTACCCTGGCTTATGTATCATGCTGCATGTAAAGAATAGCCACTTGTTCATGACTCTCTACTTTCATCCATTCATTCATCCTCAGTTAGCACGTTATCCTGATCAGGATCTGGAGTCTGTCCCTGGAACACTGTGGTTGAAGTCGGAATACGCCCTGGATACGATGCCAGTCTGTCACCATGGAAACCTACACTGACTCACTGATAACTTCTACCCATCCCTGAGAGAAACTCGTAGACATGTTGGAACTGCACGTAGAAAGAAGCAGTTAACACAGCATCACCCAGCTATTAGTGTGGACTTGGTACAAAATGTTAAACACTATTTCGGAAAGAAAACATTTAATCAAGCTTTATCACTGGGACAACTAAAAGCCTTTTTGCAAATATTTCCATTCCTTTGTTTCAAGGTTGAATTCACACCAGTAAGGAGATCCGATGGTGTTTCTGTGTTTTAAGTTACAAATCCCACATCGAACTGCAATGAAAAGCTTAAAAAGTATCGTTTTATAGACAAAAGGAATAAAAGGCAGCAGTGAATGTTTTGGTGAGGAGGAGGAGTGCCTTTGTTACTTCACTGCGTGTGCTGTTTGGAAGCAGGCAAACAATGCAGATCATTTATAATTGTACGGTACAACATAGCATTTCATGGTCACATGCTGATTTGCAGTTTGTTCAGTGATGGAGTCACTTTTCCTCCTACTTCTTCATTCCTCAAGTCTACAGAAGCTCTGAGCACTCTCTCTCTCTCTCTCTCTCTCTCTCTCTAAAGGGGAAGATCTAGCAAATAAAAAAATCCAAGTATTTCCCCGGTGTAATAGCTTTATCAAATTATATTCCATACAATAAATGTGCTCTACTGGCAAAATTTTCTTCTTGGAATAAATGTGGTAGTGTGTGTGTGTGTGTGTGTGTGTTGTGTGTGTTGTGTGTAATTCGTTTATTATGAAGCACACCGAAAGTCCTTTGGTAATTTTAGGCTTGTATTTTAAACTTTAATTAACTTTCTGGTTTTATGAAAGTATTGGAATGCGCATCTTTGAACTGAAGAGCGTTTGAGAAAAGTGTTTCAACTGTGCTCCAATACAAAGACATGGTTTGGTGCTTTTTTTATGGTCATACTGTAGATACAGTAAATATGCCATACTGTGCAAAAGTCTGGAAACACGCTTCATTTCTTCATGTGGAAATGAAATGATGTAAATTAAATTTAGGAAATTGGAACAAATGTTTACTGCGACAGGCTGCAAATGTCTAAAGATACAATTTAAATATTGGTTGTTTACAGTATGTACAGTAACAACTTCTGCAGCGACCTCATTTCCCCTCTCGTCTGTTCCAACCACTCAGCATTCAGCATCAGCAGTATACTAATCACCGGCCTGATCATC
>JAOVVB010000049.1:6863670-6885649 GCA_028570985.1 Heterobranchus longifilis
TATTAATGATCCATTTCTTTGCGTGTGATTGTTTAGTTTCGAGTGTCCGATCTTTATTGTCAATAAAGAAAAGCATGCGTTAGGATAGGTACTTTCCTATTATTTTCCACTAATTCCCTCCCGTTCATTGCGCCCCACCTGTCATGTTTGTATTCCCCACTAGGGGGGCGCCACACACTTTGAGAAACACGGCTTTACATAAACATAATGTAGACCAGTAGACCAGAGTAACATCTGACTCAAAGATTTAAAAACACTGAAGAAGCAGACTTTGTGAAAATTAATATTTGTGTCATTCTCAAAACTTTTGGCCCCCAAAATAGGTAAAACAAGAGAGCAAGATTATGTTTTCTTAGAAAAAGAACTGCATGTGCGCTCGCCCGTGTTCACACTTCACTCACTCCTCACTAACACTCGCCCGTGTTCACACTTGACTCACTCCTCACTAACGCCTCCCTCTGTTTCTCTCCTGCAGTCTTGAGAAGAATAAATTGGGCGACTCTGAAGCCGAGCAGTTGGCCGCTGTGCTGAGCTCGCTGTCGTCTCTGAAGCTGCTGAAGTCAGTCTCATGTCTTTCTCACCTCATTGATTGTTATAAACTCTTTCGTATGTGTGTCACTGTGTGTGTGTTTAACGCTCAAATCCTTCCTCCAACATTTCAGCCTTTCTCAGAACTGTATTGGAGACGCCGGAGTGCGGAAACTTGCTGAAGCCTTGCCGTCTGCGTCCTCGCTGCAGAGCCTCAGGTACACAGACCAACCACGCCCACTCTCACACATGCCCTGCCCACCTTCTCTTTTGTTACCCCCTCGCCCCCCGCCACAAACACACACCTCTCTGCTGCCACGTCCACTCTCAAGAACAACATCCACTTACTCTCCTACCCTGCCCCCACTCTCACACACTCACGCCCACTTTTCCTCCTGCCACAACCCCTCTAAAAAAACAACCACACCCACTTTCCCTCCTGTCACGCCCACTTTAAAAAAAAACCCAATCACACTCACTTCCCCTCGTGACACACCCACTTTAAAAAGCAACCTCACCTACTTTCCCTTCTGTCAGGCCCACTCTCACACACTCCCACTTTCCCACCTGCCACACCCACTTTTTCCAGGTTCAGACAGTTTCTTTCTCTGGCAACAGCAGCGGTGTGTGTGTACAGAATGCCAGAGTGTGTGTTGTTTGAGAAGGAAGCAGTAATCTTTCGCTCTCTCCTCCCTCAGTCTGTGTGGAAACGTGATCGGGGACGGCGGGGCCGAGAGCTTGGCGTTGGTTTTACCGCGCATGACGTCTCTGCTGGACCTGGAGTAAGTCCTGTTCCTGAAGTGTTTAGCACGCGCCTCCGCGTTCAGCTCCTAACACACTGCGGTCGGCACGCAGCCATTCGAGGGTTACATAAGAGAAGAAGGCAGATTAATTCACTGACCTTCACTGACCTTCACTCTCATTTATTTATCATCATTTTTTAAATCATTAAAATCACATTCCATCATCAAAGTGTTGAAAGAAAAAAGAACAAAGTGAAGATAAAGGTTGGAAGAATAGAGAGGACATACACACACACTTCCTCTAGGTGGCATCAGTGTGTGTGTGTGTGAGAGAGAGCTTAAAACTGAAACTGAAACTATTTGTGTAGAGGAGCTTTATAGAAACAACAGCAAATAAAAAGAAAAATATCTGGGTCAAAATTCATAAAAAACTGTCCAGAATAAATGATATGATACAAATTCAACAAAGCAATAAATAAATGATTTTGATATGTTTTTTGAAGGAAAAAGTAAATGAATGGTGAATAATATCTGAGCATCAGTTAATAATTTTTCAAAATGTAAATTGGACATTGGACAGATAGATATTTATTTATAGTGTGTGTGTGTGTGTGTGTGTGGACATGAATAAAAAACAGTTGAAAAGAAAAAAAAGTTTTTAAACAATGAAGAAAAAAAATGTAAACAACAAAGAAACAAATGTAATTAATATTCATAAATTTAAAATTAAATAAACTAACTATTGAACGTTATTGCTGAGGAGAGAAATGAATTATTTTCCCGAATCCTTCATGTAGATGCTGTGAAATAAATGTTTATTTAAAGAAAAAAAGAGATTATTTTAAAAAATTGAGTTTTATTGTTGTTTTCTGCCGTCAGTGTGAAGTGTAACAAGTTTACTGACATCGGAGCCAAAAAGCTCAGCGCTGCATTAAAGGACTCATCCAGTGTGAAATCTCTTCAGTAAGTCTCTCACACACACACACACACACACTTTAAACTGCAGTATTTACTAGTAATGATGCTGATGTGTAAAAATGTCTTTTTAAACATTTTATTGTTATTTTTTGGTTTCGTTTTTCAAATGTCTTTTCCTCCTTCAGCTCAAATCTGTCCAAGACCTTTAGAGCTTAAACAGGGGAAAGTGTGCAGAAAGACGCCAGTCACAGATCAGCTTTCTGTTTCATTTACAAGTGGCGTTCGAGTCGAAGCAGGACTTGTGATTGTGCAAGATAACGGAACACAGTTCTGAGAGTAAACACTCCCTTTAGTAGTGAAACACTGGGATAAGTGCTCACGAGTGCTTGGACCCCATCGAGGTAGAACGTATTCTCAGTTCGGCAGAAACATGATCGGACTGCCTGTAACGTGCAAGTGGTTCTGGTGAAGGAGTGTGTTGTGTGTAAGTTCACACAGACAGATGCATTCCACTCGCTAAATGTTCGCGGGTACTGCAGTGCGCTCCGACAGACGTACGGCCTTCTTTAAAACGTTTCACTGCGGCTACGAGTCTCATCACCGCGCTGTGCTTGAAGTCTTCTGTAAATATCATTTATATATAAAATATAAAGTCCCAGTTTGATTTGAACGCCCCTCATATTGATTTATTTTATTCAAAGGATTTGAACGCAGAACCTTTTCACATCTAAAATGCCTAGGATTACCACACACACTATTTCAAGAAAAATAATCAAATGAAAATTTGCTTTCTTTTTAAAAATTCTCTTTTTAAAAATGTCTTTTTTTTTCTTCCAGGATGTGGAACGAGTGCATTCCTTATGGGGTTTTCGAGCATCTTCAGATTCAAGACTGCAGGATAAAAGCTCTCTAATATAAATCCTAACTTTTATTTAAAATGAAAAAGCTGCTACTAACACTGTCCTACTTGGGTGCACGGCGTGCACACACACACACACACACACACACACACTCTACTGAATGCTGGGACCTCTGCAAAAACACTAATCCTTTACGGTGCCTTTATTTCTCTGTAGCAATATTTTATATCTGTGTTTTTTTATGGTCGAGCTGCTGTCTAATAAACTACTTTATTTCTAAAAAAAACAAAAATAAAGTAAGAAGTGAGTGTTTTTTTAAAATAGATATGTTAAGGCATGTTTCTGCAAAATGAAAGAAGAAAACATCACAGTTTCAGAGGTGCATTAAGTAAAATTATTATTTATTAAATATATATATGTGTATTTACATATATTATACAGTATGTAAGTGTATATTTATATTTTATATTTTATATATATAGGGTTTGTATCTGAAATCCATTGATTGGATCAAATGCACTTTTTTCCAGCTCGTAGCGTGAAGCTTTTCACACTCTTCAAAAGCAGCAGAAACACTGAGAGAATATCGTGTCGGTCTCGGAGAGGTATCGCTCGCCTGAGTCATCTAATCTACAGCATTAAAATAAAACTAAAAACATGCAGAATTCAGTCAGACATCTCTGGAGGACATGAAAGTGTTGAATGTTAAGTGCTTTAGTAAGTTATTTCATTAAAAATATTAAGAATAATAATTATAATAATAAATGATGAAATGCAGTGGCCGTAAACTGGACGTGAATCTTAGCAACTTGAACAAATCATAAGTCTAAAACTAAGCAGGAGGTGATCAGAGAGCCACGGTGAAGGAGATGATGTCACGTCTGACGTGATCCATACGGCGCAGACGTCCTGCTTGGCTCGTCCCTGGGAAAACTCCACCTAAAGAGGAGGTCTGCACGCCTGGACAACCTGAAGAGACACACGTTATGGTTGACATGGCAGCGAAGTTTTCTTGTACATTTATCAAATGTGTATGGAAGGAGTCTCCAGCATCAGCACTTTGTTAGAGTCGGAGGTACAACTGTAGCTTTCTGTTTTTTTGGACACAAGAAAGAGATAGGCATGACATCATAAATTAATTCTTAAAACGTATAAATTCTTGGAAATTTTTAAAAACTTCCATACCTCGAGTCATGTGCGTTCTGATTAATGCACAGGTTGCTTTCTTGTAATGACCAAGGCACCATTTTTTCACAGCTACAGCCATCGTAATCGCAATTTCCATCATCATCATCATCGCTTCAGTGCCGGGCTGCGTTGCCCACAACACCGTCTCCGCACCACACACCTGGCTCATGACCCGAGCCATGTCCTGTTCCTCAGTATCGCCTATTCCAGGTATCCCTCGAACACGTCGAACTCTGAGTCTGTCTCGTATGGGACGGATGCCGGGTCTGAAAGGACGCCCAGATCCACCAGAGCCTGGTCCATGTCCTCAGGCAGGAACACGATTCCCACGTTAAGCACTATGTACTCCATGAGAAAGGCGTAGTACAGGATGAGGACGTTCACAAAGAACAGGCCGAGATAAAACATATATGGAAGAACGTCGATTAAAGATTCCACGGAATCTAATCGGAAATAAACAGAGTGTGGCATAGACTCTCAGACATGTGATCCCGAGCAAATCAGATACGAAAAAGATTTAGAAAAGTGCAGAATGCGTGGCTCCCTCTACAGGTGCATGACTGTAATGACTGGAAAGATTTTTCTAAATATATATTTTTAATCCAGTCTGATGTGTGAACAGGGAACTGGAGCACACACTCATCTCTTGACTCTGCACTTTCTTCAACATACCAGTCACCTCGGGAAAGAAAAAAATAAAGAATTTAACACGTTTTTATCTTTCAAAATCTCTATCGGCATCCCATGTTGTCCTGGAACACTTCACACCAACCTGTCTTACAGTATAACAGCCATTTTTAAAACCTCGTCTCTTTTTTAGATTCCTTCTTGTTCACCACTTGCGTCGATTGGTTTAAAATATCAGTATCTTTACTTTTTTTCACAGAAACTAGTTTCACAAACAATCAAAAAAACATTACAAACATTAAACGTGAGGAGGCACGTTTACAATCCGAGGGTCAAATAAGAAAAACAAAAACACAAGTCGCGTTCTTATGACGTAAACACGCCTCATGTCAACGTTTGCTCTGGGAGTTGTAGTCCATAAACCGCGGCAACGCCTTTACAGAGACTACACTGAAACTACAATTCCCATGTTTACACCGTCCTCTATAAGGAGCTCATACGACCAACGGGTTCTGTTACAAATCCCTCCCTAGTTAAGCTGTAGTGCACTAAGCCGGCACGTGATTTAGTTAAGTCCCATGCTACGTAGTGCACTCGATGAAGGGTTTTGAGAGTGGATTGGATTTCAGCCGCTCTTGTCTGTCACTGTCCTCGCGCTAACTAAAGATAGGGATGTTTTCTCGCTCCCTTACAGCAGTAATGGATTATTTTAGTTAATAGTTTGAGTAAATACAAAAACGTGACAGTGTAGAAGAGCTCTGCCACGATGTTCGGACGGTCCCGGACCTGGGTAGGAGGGCAGGGCAAGTCCAGAAACATCCACTCTCTGGATCACCTGAAGTAAGTGTCGCGAGCCCGTGTAGCTTAGCACAGCTAGCCGAAGCGCGCGAGCTGCGTTTCGCAACAAAACACCAGCTAGCTCTTGAGCTAACTTTATTTTTGTTTGTATTTTTTTTGTGCGTTGTCATTATTATAAGCCTTCAAAATGACACATTATTTATTAGCTGTTCTGTAAAATAAGCCCGGCTGTTCTGTGAGCTCCCTCTACAGGCTCTACATCTGACGTGCCTTAGTGTAATTACGAACATTTACGCATTATCTGTACACACACATATATATATATATATTAGTTACGTGACGTTCATTATGTGTATGTGTTGCAGAATATGATCTGTTTACACTAACCGGTGACTTCTCCAAAGTAGTAATTTCAAGTAATTTTTTTACAGTTGCACATTATGTGAATGATCGAATTTGTGTGTTTGCGCTCGTCTTATTTGCGTATTACGTCATGACGTCACGTACGTTCAGTAATTCCAGTTGAACAGCTTCCCCCTGTTTTGATCATCCATATAAATAAAGTCAAAGTTTGGTCTGTACAATAACCAGAGCTCGCATTTTCAATGATCTTTACGTTTAATTCACCGGAGGACCAAAAACCAGTCTCAGGAAAAAATATATATATATATGTCTGTCTGTCTGTCCAGCCAGATTTTATCACATCACCACACAACACTGTCTGGACAGAATTTAATAAAACCTTTGCAGTACTTAGATCTCTGTCTGAAGTTTAACCTGCACCATAAGTGAAATCAAAATGTCGAGTCAAAGCGATGTTATGAACAGTTATGTGACGGATTTAATAATCTACTTTAAAATAAGCTACTAATAAGCTACTTTCACTCTCCTATTACCAAACAGGGAGTGTATTTGTCTGACGATGCTCACTGTCAAATTGAGTTTTGAGACTTTGGAGGCGTTTTAGGAGGTTAAGCATCACGTTTTCTTTATAATCCTACAGGTGGTGCTTTAAACCATTTAAGCGTCTTCATCTGGTGCAGTAGAAGTGAAGTATTTGTTAATTTTGTTGAGAAATAATAATTATGGCAGATGATGGAGATACACGCTGCTCGATAACAATGTAGCTTTGTGTTTAATTTAATTAGAAGTAAAAATTTTGTATTTGAGGTTAGTTTGCGGTATTTAAATGCTGCCCTTTGTTTTTTTAAAGTGAGAAAACTAATGTGATTAGGAACAGGCTGCATTACATTACTTATTAAAAAAATTTTAAGGTTTAAAATTGTAACAAAATCAGGGGAAAAATGTAATGTTGAATCAGGATATTTATAAAATCGTGATATTTATAGGATCGCAATTTTATTCGAATCGGCACATAGGTTTCGTGATGATATTGTATCGGGAGGTGATTGATGATTCCTGTCACTAATATACAGGAGAGTCAAAAATTATCCGCACTCTGGCTGTAGAATTTATTTTAATTAACTTTTAGAAAAGTAAAATGCATCATTTTTAAAAAAAGAGCCTCTTTGTTTTTCATTACACTTTGTCCGTCTGTAAACAATCTTTCATATTCACTTGTTATAAAATGTTTTAGGCCGAGCTTTGAGTCATGAATGCACCGCTGTCTTCACTTCGAGATCAGGACTAAAGGGAGGACGGTTTAACACCTCAAAACATATGCAGAAGTGTGCGGACGTGCATCGTGATGCCCTTGGATAGCAGTCCTCTGTGTTTAATCTGATGTTTAGACTTTTAGAGAGAAGACTCTCCTGGTCACCCTGACCCATCTCGTTTCGTCTCCTCAGGTACATGTATCACGTCCTGACGAAGAATACGACGGTGACCGATCACAACCGGAACCTGCTCGTCGAGACCATTCGCTCCATCACCGAAATCCTCATTTGGGGCGATCAGAATGACAGCTCGGTCTTCGAGTGCGGTTCTACCTTCCTTTTCATTATCACTATTACTATTATTTTTATTATTATCATTGTTCGTCTTGAGTGCTTGAGGTTTTACTGTCTCCTCTTTTCCAGCTTCTTTTTGGAGAAGAACATGTTTGCGTTTTTCCTCAACATCCTGCGTCAGAAGTCGGGCCGTTACGTCTGCGTGCAGCTCCTGCAGACGCTCAACATCCTGTTCGAGAACATAAGTCACGAGACGTCTTTGTGTAAGCGCCCGGCTTTAACCTCGGAGTGTTTGTTAATTTTTTTTTTTTTTCTTTTTCTTCCCGCGTAATGACTTTTCTTGTTGTTTTCTGCAGACTATTTGCTGTCAAACAACCACGTCAACTCCATCATCGTGCACAAGTTCGACTTCTCTGACGAGGAGATCATGGCCTACTACATCTCCTTTTTAAAGACGCTGTCGCTGAAGCTCAACAACCACACAGTGCATTTCTTTTACAACGAGGTAAGGTTCTGGTACGATCCCGCTCCGGAAGGTTCCGGGGGGAAAAAAAATCTTCAAGAGTGAAGAAATATAAAAAATAATGACGCTAAACGTAAACAAATATTAACCACCGGAAAAAAAGAAAAAAAAACAAGTAATAGATATATTTTTGGTTTGTTTGTGTTTTGGTTCGGCTCCTTTGTATAGGGGAAAGTTATTGGTGTACTGTAAATGGTTGCACAAGTTATCTCTGGTACGGCGTTATTACAAGGCTGTCTACGTAACTTCTTCATAACACATACACAAGACTCTTCAGCTTGGTTACACCTCGGTTGATCATTTTCCTGTCTTGTGAGCTGTGTTTTATTCATCCCGTAACTTTCTCTGTCCCGGTCCGAAGCTCAGAGTTCAGAGCTTATGTGTGCGTTACGAAGTCCTCATTAAGCCAGCCTTTGAATAAAACGGTACCTTATGTTCTTTATTCGCGGACACCTCTGACCCACGGCGGTGCGCTGGTGTCAGGAATAGAGAAAACCTGCAAGGAAGGATTTGCTGTATGAGAGATTTGTTGCTGCGAGCATTGACCGTTTAGAGATTATACTCTGGGGGGAAAGAAAAGAAAAAAAAAACTGTAAATAATACCGTGCCTGTCTGAACCACTAACCCTGGGTTAAAGAAGAGGTTTTAGATAGCGGAGGTCATGTGATGAGGAACTTGCACAAAGTAAAGAAAACAATCTGTCACACTGTTTCTGTCTGTAAGTTTCTGCTGGTCGTAATACTATATGAATAATATAATAATAATAAATAGTAATAGAATAAATAGAAGACTCACATAGACTGAAATAGTCTTTTATAGGTACAGACAGACACAAATGCACAATAACAAATGCAGATAGACGCTTATGCACATTAAATATAAAGTAACAAACTCAAACACACACTAACAGACTCGATCACACTCTATCACATAGACACTAATGCACTCGAATACACTTGAGTAGATGCTAATAGACATGACTAGACTCGAATAAACTCAATAACTAGACGTCCCCGTGACTTCATTCACGTGAAATTTACTTACACACTCATAAGCACGTTTTAAAAAGTGTACGTTACGGTGAAGTGCGCGGAGTGAAGGAGTGAGATCGCGTTTAATAAGTAGATTTCAATTGAACACTCATACGCGGGTATTAAAAAATGTACAGCGCCATCTGTTGAATAAGGAGAATTACTTATGATTTTTTCAAAGTCGATTTTTTTTTAATGATATAAGGGCGTTTTCTGTTTAAATTTTAATCTAGCATATCTTCTCTTCCAGTGGGGCCGACCGTGATGAAACAAAACCCATATGTTACCTCAAGCTCGTCCAAATACACCTGTAAAAACCTCGTTAAAATTCGGTCTGTAGTTTTTACATGATGCTGCCCGAACAAACTTTGAAAATTAATCACCGTCTTGGTGTGTCCTATTACTCATCTCATCAGGACGTTCTTCTTTTCAAATAATACCCCCGCAGTTCAGCAGCTGTGCAACAGCTTCACTAGGGTCAGAGCTTATGTGGGAATGAGATCAGGTGTATGGGATCCTGGAGGGACATGTAGCGTTAGAGACGGGGTGGCGAGTGTGTTCCCGCAGCGCTCCTGTCTCTGAGCCAATCCTTCCTGGTGTTGACGTCCTCGCTCTGTGTCTCCCATGCTTCCAGCACACTAATGATTTTGCCCTGTACACGGAGGCCATTAAGTTTTTCAACCATCCAGAGAGCATGGTCAGGATCGCAGTCCGGACCATCACACTCAATGTGTACAAAGGTGAGTGAACGGCTCCCCGGCTCCGTGCTGCACCTGTCTCTCTCTCTCTCTCTCTCTCTCTCTCATAACGCTACTACGCTGACGCTACTGCAGGTAACACACTCACACATACACACCAAGGTTCACCTGTCTAATTTATAACATGAGAAGTTTTATGTTAATAGTTTATTCACTATAATGTTTTTTACCCGGATTAAAACATTCTTCTCCTCACGCTTGGCTTTTTTGCGAATGCCGTGAGGTTTATCAGGATTTATTTTGAAGCTCTATTCCTCTGTAGATGTTCCTACACTAGGGGTGTGACAGATAACAGGCACAGAGTCTTCCTTTTCCTTCACAGTGCACCTCGTTTAATGACACACTACAGTGTTTAATGCTGCAGTGTAAAGGACAGAGAGTTGGGAGACTTGTGTTACTGATGATTGTGTTTCCTTCCAAAAAAGTTAAAATGTTCATCATGGTTTAAACAGTCAGCCGTTACACTGATGACTGTCGAACCCGTATAAAAAAATAATCCGAACACATTGTTAAATAAACTCTCCATCCCAAAGGTGCCTGAAGTGACGTCAGCTAGCGTTAGTTAACATCTGCTCTGTCACACTCCTGGTGTAAATGCAGAAAGAGTTTTCTGGTTTTCTCGGTTTTGTTCAGGGTCTTGTGTTACACCTCTGGGGGTCTGGGTTTGTGCAGGGTGTGTAGTTGAGGTGCACTTTTTTTTTTTTTTTTTTTTTTGAGCACATTTTGAGCTCCACTTGTTCCATTTAGTCTCTTTAACCCTATTAACCATGTGTCTGTTCTTCCCTCCTCCGTCTCTGGTGACTCCTGTGTGCCTTATTCCATTCCAGTCTCATGTAAGTTGCTCAATTTCAAAACTTTAAACTTTTTTTTTTTCTTTTTAAATTGTGCATGCTCACTTTAAAGTTATGAAATGCTTTAGTTGGGAATTATTCTGTGCAAAAATCTACAAATAAAAATTTAAAAACCATGTCTTATGGAAAAGGCCTTGGTTCACACAGCAGCACTGAGTAGCACCTGTGTGTTTAAGAGTTTATAGTATTTAAAGTCATAAAAATAGATCACCTTTAATTTAAAAAGGTCACCCATTTCAACACAATAACCACGTGATTAATTACATCCTCCTGTCTGTAAGCTGTAGTTTTAGTCTTTCATGCAGTACATTTCATATTTCCTCAACTGCAAGGCACTTTGTCGCCTCTGCTGTTTTCACACATTAGTCATAAAATTCTCGTTAGCCAAATGTTGTTATATTGTTTACATACTGTATATACGGAGTCAGCCAAAAAATATATACACACTTCAGGGAAAGAAAAATACTATGATGTGTATAATATTAATATAATATTAATGAATGTTTTCATTAATTACATTACAGTGACATGCATTCTTATTTTAAAGTCTTTTCTCAGATGCAAAAACTGAAAAACGGTATTTCTAATGACTTTAAGTACCAAATAAAGTAAGGCACACATTAAAATAAATAATTATACAAAAACAAAAAGTTGTGCAACTTAACTTTCAGAACTAAAAGTTTCAAAATCTACAGCTCAGGCATAACATAAGCCTTTACTGACAATTTCTGTCGTTTTCTTTTGCTGGTTTCGTCATCTCTCGGTTCGCTGATATTTTTATCGCTTCGTTCCATTTTGCAGCCCGCAACAGAACGCTCCATCAAATCAATACACAGATAACTGTCTGTTTGCGTCTCATTCCGCATTTCTGGGTGACGTAAGCGCTTCTTCTTCGTCTGTGTTTACTGGTGGCTTGCAGCCGGAAGCGCGCTGTGTCACGACCAAACAAATAATTGCGCAAAAACATAACGCAAGCTTTTAAAATTAATTAAAAGAAGATTCGAGGCAGAATATTTTGCCTCCATCATTTTTTGTAATCGGATTACCCAAGTTACTCGAGGAATCGTTTCAGCCCTAATTGAAACGTTGGGAAAAAAACGCCCCTAACACGATGTTGCAAGTACAACATTAATATCAATACGATCTTACCACTGGGCCACTAAGGAACATGCAGTTGATGCTCATATACTGTCTATGATTAAATAACAATAAGCGGCCCAAACACCATGTTACAGTAGTTAATGCAAGGTAATATGCACCTCATGGTAATATTTCTAAAAGAAAATGAAAGAGAGGTTTACAACACTAAGACATGCGTGACATGAGATGCAGACACTGTGTGTGGGAAGCTGTTGTGTGCGTTCCAATCTCCAATCGTAATTCGAAATCATGTTCGAAACTTCAGGGACTATGGATGTGGTTGGATGTTCACGTTGTGTGAAAAGCAAAAAAAAAAAATTCCAAATAAAGGTTACAGTTTTGTAGATTTGAGGTTGTATTTGCAACATTGTGTTAGGGCTGTTGATTGGTTATCTCATTTTATTAAACGGCATTCTAAGAAAAAGACCCCCCAAAAAACGCTGTCCTGATGGTAAACATCCTCACAACGTTGTTACTATCAAATTATAACGGTCATCCAACATTAGGGTTCCTGCTGTCTTGAGTTTGCACCATTTATTAAGCTTGGAAAAAATGTGTGTGTATTCAAGCAATTCAACTGAAACAAAATAAAATTTCCTTATCTTTGTTTTGAATTTCTTTGCAGTGGAAAGGTGAGATTGAGGAATTCTGTCCCAACACTAAAATGCTCCTGGTTGGCTGCAAGTCAGACCTGCGCACAGACCTGGCGACCTTTGTACAGCTCTCCAACGAGCTGCCGCTGACCTACGATCAGGTAAAGAAAAAAAGAAAAAAACCCCAGAAATAATATCACGGCTGTAATGTAGACGTTGATTAATCAATTGATTCTCTTTTTCTGTCTCAGGGCTCAAACATGGGCAAGCAGATCTCAGCTCCTTACATCGAGTGTTCGGCGCTGCAGTCGGAGAACAGCGTGAGAGACATTTTCCACGTGGCTGCTTTGGCCTGCGTCAACAAGAGCAGCCAAAACGTGAAGCGTCACAAGTCGTCCAGAGCCACCAAGAGATCGTCGCACATGCCCAGTAGACCTGAGCATGATTCCATGCCATGTCTGCTCAAGAGCAAAGCCAAAACCTGTTCGGTCATGTAAAGAACCAACAGAAACTCTTACATATAGTACGTTGGTATTTTGCTTGGATTGTTTTTTTTCCGTCAGGATTGAAAACATGAACATGAAACTTTTTTTGCACTTTATACGAATTCAATGACTCCTCCAAGAAGGTTACGCTATACGCCATTAATTTTGAGGAGTGTCACCTTGGAAACCGAAAGACCTGAATTGATGAAGTGTTCTTTGCTGTGCCAAAAAACCTGATTTCCGTTTTTAAGTATACAGTATGCAGCAATGGAAGTGGTGGATTCAGATACATCAAGCTAGCTTCACGTAAGAGAAAGGACCATTTTGTAGTGGTCTAGAATTATAGAAGAACTCGAAGCAGAACTAGACCCTACATCCTGTTTTTCTTTCAACTAACTAATTTATGGACGTATCTAAATTTACTTTAGTGAAACTAACCTCAGATGTGACCTTTGACCAAAGCAGAACTTGATGGACTGCATTTAATCTTTTCAGAACTGAGGAATTTTGTAAATGAACATGAAGCAATAAATAAATCTTAACCTCCTGTGTGTGTATAAACTGTCCTCTCTGTTACCCTGTCCCACCAACTAAGAGCAACTGGGAATAAATACTTGGGCCTAATGAGTCGATGGACTTTGCAGTTTGCTTTTAAATGAAAAACAGACATTAATTTACTCAACCAGTTTTACATGATAATCAAATAATACGTACATGTACTGTAATAGATTATAGTGAAAAATGATCATGGGCTTTATGTCAGAATATGATTAAGACAAGGACAAACTTTTTACCTAGTTTCATTTAAAGTCATTTGCACAGGTCCAGAGTCCCTCATTCAGTCACGAGTTCTCACAGGTTCTAGGACTTCCTTGTTCCTTACAAGTTCACCTGTGACCATAAATTTCCTCCAACTGTGAACGTGTGTGAATGATGCTCTATGATTATCTTGATTCCCATCCAGAGCGTATCGCTGCCTGTTCATCCCTTTGCACTTTGCATTGCACAATAAAACACAAGTGCAAAGAGCCAGCTGCACCTCGGTGCATACCAAGCAAGCGAACAGAGACCTCTCGAAAAAGTTGGTTCTTGGTCAGCTTCTGAACGAACTCTGGTGCGGTTTGAATGAAATGAGAACGCACCACATATGTAAATGAACCAAGTCTGCTTTGCTAGCGCTGTCTGATACTGATAACTGTATCGGAAAACTGGCGTAGTGGTTTGCTTTCAAGACTTGCACCTCCAGGGTCGAGGGTTCAATTCCCGTGTGCGTGGAGATTGCATGTTCTCCCCATGCTTGGTGGGTTTCCTCTGGGTACTCCGGTTTCCTCCCACAGTCTAAATACATGCTGATTACGCCAATTGGGATACTCAAATTGCCTAGTGTTCGCGTGTCCCCTGCGGTGGATCGGCACCCGTCTAGGGTGTACCCTGCCTCGTGCCATAAATCTCCTGGGATGCGACCATGTATACAGGATGAAGCAGTGTAGGCGATGATGATGAGTGAGTACCTGAGAACTTTCACTGGTCATCTCTGTATCTGTGAGAGCTGATGTAGGTTCAGCGTTTGGACGGACAGGGAGTGAGGAAGTCCCAGCTTCGTCATGCACGTTAGTTTGTTAAAAAAGGAAGAAAATAAAATACCTAACATTTATTAACAAATTTGACAATACCAAATCATTTTTTAGGCACCTGTCCATTAGCATCACCTCCGGAGCTTATCCTGGGAAAATGTGGCCAAAATGGTTAAAAAATCGTATGGTTAAATCTGTTTTATGTTATGCTGTTTCGATGTCTTCAGCCTTTAATCATCTGTCCCAGTTTGTATTTTAGTCTTCAAACACCTTCACACCTTCTGTCAGAACAGTGACGTGTTCCGAGATATGGACAGTAATTGAACCTGCAGCGCTGTTTAATGTATCGCTGCTTCCGCTCAAACCTCCCGCTGACATTTTGGCAGGTTTCACCTTCCTTTCACTTTTGTGTTGTCTGCCTGGACTGTGCTTATTCAAGCTCAAGTAAGAGGTGAAGGGATTTTAAATTGCTTCCTTACATGTGCTGATTGCTTTCCTGCCAGCTACACTACAGCAAAAAGTAATGACAGGAAAAATCGCAGACCCATCACAATGCACAACACAGGAACATCGATGTGTGTGTGTGTGTGTGTGTGAAGAACATGATAGAAGAACTACTGTACTATGAGAAATATGCATTTACTATGCCAAAAAAAGAGTGAATGTTAATGGTGTAAAAAAAGTTCTCACGTAATTTGAAGCTGCTGAAACAGTCAAGAGGCTTTTCTTTTTCTTGTTTTCTTTCGGGTGGTTGATGTTTTAACAGTGAAACACATTATACCTCATTTTGCTAATTGTGCCTTTGGGCAAAGTTCACGCTGTACTGCCCCTTATGTGATTTGAATCTGCCCGTGCTTCTTCTTTCCAGTAAGTAAGCTTATGTAACAACGAGCAATTAATCAGCGTGAAGATTCATCCACTGATTACAATTTAATTAGTATCCCGTATTCCTCATGGCATCAGTGGACCCATGCCAGGAGTAATGGTGCTGCCGCATTTAAGAATCCTGCACACTGTGCTGTGATAAGGATTTACCAAAGCCACTGAGCTCGATCTCTTCCCTTGCTGCATTTTGCTCTTCCTGACAGCTCTCATTAACATGTCTACAGTGGCTGGGTTCGAGACAAGCTGATAAGGACCGGCAAATGAGCATTTCCATGCGCCGTAACGATGGTTCATTAAGCCTGAGATGTGCTTTTACAGGCTTGGAAGAGTCTACTACTGTAATTTTTTTTAAGTTAGATTTTCAGAATTTTAAACAGCACAAACAACAGACTCTAAGGCCAAAATTTTGTGGACACCCGACCCGACTATGTCCTTTGTTAGCATCCCATTTCAGATGTAGTCCCTAGTATAATAACCGGTATAATAACCCCAATTCTTTTGGGTATGGCTGGTATAGCTCCTACAGTAGGTATATAGGTTAGCACTGTCGCCTCGCACCTCCAGGGTTCGATTCCTGCCTCGGGGTCTGTGTGTATGTAATTTGCATGTTATCCTCCGGGTGCTCTGGTTTCCTTCCACAGTCCAAAAACATGTGGACTAGGCTAATTGGCGTTCCAAAATTGCCCGTAGTGTGTGAATGAGCATGTACAGTATGTGTGTGTACTCTGCGATGGATAGCACCCTGTCCAGGGTGTACCCCACCTAGTCTCCAGGCCACCCATGACCCTGTGTACAGGATAAAGCGGTGTAGACAATGAGTAAGTGAGTGGTATGGCTCATGTAATGGCTGCAGAGATTTGCATTCCTCCAGGAGCCTGAGTGAAATCAGATTCTCATGTTGGAGCAGTCAGATAAACTGGAACACTGCAGTGAGTGTGTGGTGTTAGGGGTTCAGGTCATTGCTCTGTTCAGGACAATTGATTTCTTCTAGAGCAACCTTAGACAGCACGGTGGCTTAGTGGTAGGCAACATCCGTGTCACTGTGTTAGCACCTCCAAGTCCTGGGTTCGGTTCTGTGTGCATGGAGTTTGCATGTCCTCTGGGTTGTTTGGTTTCCTCCCACAGTCCGAAGACACGCAGATTAGGATAATTGGCATTCCCAATTTGCCCATAGTATGTGCATGCTGACTGGAGGTGCAACCATGGTTGTACAATATGGGAATAATCAGAATGGTCACCATTGGCCTCCACAGTACCTTGATGAATGGATGGAGTCCAACCTTACCTTGTGTTCATGGAACCCGCTTTGTGCATGCTGTTCTGCTGGAGCAGGTTTTGGCCTTTTAGTTCTGTTGATGGAAACTTGTAATGCTTTAGGATACAAAGACATTCTGTGCACTTTTCTGCTTTAAACTTTGGGGCAACAGTTTGCACGTACTGGTGTAATAATTGGTCACAGTGTAATTAAGTGTAATAATGGTTTAATTAGCTTTATACTTTCGGGGACGGTATTTCACAGTAATTTACACTTTTTTAACACGCAGTCACACGACAGCATAAGCAGCACATTCACTTCAGAACACATCTAATTCAGCCTTAGCATGAACCTGAGCACTTTCAACTGGTCACACACTCAAAAAACAAACATGGACGAAGCCACTAACCCAAACACCCTTCCCCAACATGGTGAACACATAGCAACCCCTCCCACAAAGCATGATGGTCGTCAGCCGCCGCCCCGCCTACGCCACATTATGTTATTGTTTTGGGAGTCTCCCATTGTAATAGGAGCGTTCAAGTCAAACCTGAGCTTTTGATTGTCCAGAATAAGACAGCACAGTAATAAGTGTAAAACTATGTGTTATTTCTGTATATAATCCAATGCTTCACTAACTACACTTCTACACATCGACATATTGTCACGTTTGAAACGCCAGCCTCCAAGGAACTCCTTTAATGACCCAAACATGTGGGGATGGCTTGGATCAAGGTCAGGACTGTACGAGGGATGTGGCAATAATTTCTAGCCGAGTTCCTGTAATATGCAAGTGGTGCAGTGAGCAGCAAGTCCTACACTGTCCTACAAAAACCCGAACGACCTTTGTGACCAAACCGGGCTGTTTTTTTTTCTGTTGAAGGAACGAGCCATTAAAGTAGTTCCTGTGAGGCCAGCGTTCCAGACATGATGAATGCAATGAGAAGGCAGTCTGATCATGGCTCCGGCGTACTGAGAAAACTTTTTACGTTGATGGTTACCCAAGCACTAGTGAAAAACTGGGTAGCAGTGCATTAGTGTAGCAGAGGATTATATAAAGAAATAAAGGGAGTTTTTACTCTTACAACTGTGTTCAAAAGTACTGGCTTGACTTAAACACCCCTCATATTAGGATGTTGACTCCATGACTCCTTAATTTCCATGTTTAATGTTTCCCCAGCTGTTCATTTTCTTTCTCTACACATTTCTACCTCCTTCATGGCTATATGCTACTTTGCAATGACTGATATAAACCACAACCTTAATATCTATCTAGCTATCTAGATCTTCTGTCCATCTGTCTGTTTCTCAGCCTGTCTCTCTGTCTGTTCTGCATATTCTGCTGAAACAGCTCTCTGTAGGATTTATTTTACTTCTAGCCACCACCACGTTTTCTTTCCTTCCTTTTATAACCCAGACATTAGATCAGAGATCGTGAACCTGAAATATGTATGTGGATTGCCAGTAGCCAGTACATCCTTTAACAGGAAGCACTGAAACATGCTTGCCTGACATGTGGATAGTTCCACACTGGAGTTACATCGATGCTGCAACTTAAAACGCCAATAAATGGCACAACTTCTAGTAGGAAGTGCTTAGTGTAATGCAATTGGGAGCTTTTATTTTATTGTATTGGGGAAAAAATGCCAGTGTAGTGGCACTCGGTTAGACGTTGATGTTAACCAGTCAATTTTTGGAGGGTTGGTTAAGCTGACAATTATTAACAAATATGCGGGGTGTTCCCATCAAACCAGGACTTTCTCCATATAATCCCCTGCTACACTAATGCACTTATCCCTGTGCTTCACTAGTGCTTGGACACCATCAAGGTAGAAAGTTTTCTCAGTACGCCAGAGCCATGATCGGACTACCTGCTTCACATCTGAAGCGTTGGCCTCCCAAGAACTCCTTTAATGGATCCAACATGTGGAAAAGGCTTGGGGCGGGATCACGACTGTACAGGGAATTTGGCAATACCTTCCTGTAATGTGAAAGTGGTGTTGGTGAATGATTGTGTCTCCAGTTCTCACAGACAAAAAGAAATTTCATCATAAAAATTGGGATGATTTTTGACTTTATGCTATTTTTTCAACTTTACTTTCCACCTCTTTCCACATGCATGCTTGTACTGACAATCATGTCCAATATGTCTAGTAAAGTGAAATAAGTAAATTCATGCAGGGGAAACCTAAAAAATAACCCTCCACTACACAAAACCTTTGAATGAATGCCAGAGGTCTTTGCACAAGTAAATTCCCTTTGTTGTATAAAAGTAAAATTTAAGAGAGAAAATATGCCCTCCTTGGAAAAAAAAGGTTTAAGAATAAACCCGATTTCCCCAACAATTAATTTTATTACAGCGGCATGAATTTAATTCTAAGAATTGCTCACAGATACAGTACATCTTATCAATCAAACCATCATGTACTACTCCTATGATAGAGTTCATTGTGTTTCAGTAGAGATCTCTCTGGCTGAGCGGTTAATCAGGGCTGAGAATGTTTTCTTTTTTAGTTGGGGGGGTAACAGAGTTTAACAAACCCCTCGGGGCTTTGCACATGATCACAAACAGACACTTGCTCAATAGTGGTTTAACAGTGTTCTGCTTATGATATCCTTGATCTCAGTCACATTGCATCATTAGTATTGGTGTAATATCCTGATACGGTTTCTGATTTCTCACTTTATCTTTAATTTTTAGCTCTAAAGTGAACAGGCAAGCTTAACCGGCTGAGCTTCCTGCAACACCGAGAGGAAGGAGGAAGGTTTAAACAAGTACACTTTAAGCAAGTAGGATTTTTATGACCTTCATAATGATGTATCCAGACCATCATATTATATTTAGAGATGCATGTGTGTCTATAACAGGGCAAAAAACAACAACACTTCATATCCTGTATCTGAACACTTCTCACCATTGTGAAATAGTAGGCATGTCCCGACGTGTCTGTCAACTGCGAACGAAATTTGAGTTCATCTCAAGTTCATGTACCGCGTAAGGTTATGTAGGTCACTTTGCTGTATCATACAGTAGCCCTAACATGTGGCAGGTTAATTCATAGTTATAGAAGAGAGAGGAATTGTAATGTATGTATTTAAAAAAGTGAACCTTGGACGCTTTAGGCAAGGCAGTGCTTGCTCTCTATCTTCATGCTTGACCTCACTTAGGTAAAGCTCATCATCTATTCAGCCCCACACCCTCCTCCTCGTCCTCCTCCTCTTCCTCCTCCTGTACGTTCTCTCCTAAAATGTCAGCGTGTCCCTCCAGACATCCCAAAGCAAAGTGTCCCCAGACAGCTTCACCACCACGCTGAAGGTCAGGTTACTGCTTCTAAGCTCATTACACACCAAAGGCATTCTGGTAACCATCATATACAATGGTTATCATTTTCTTAGAAGTTGATTTTCCTCCAACACTTCTGATGAATCTGCCCAGGAGAGCTGCCTCAGGGATGATGGGCAAGAGTGACCTGTGTGACCTCCTGCATAATTCAGTCGGTGATGCGGTAGAGAGCAAACTTTATTAACAAAAGAAAAATGTATGTGCTTAGTCTTTTGTCTAGACTGACCTCGCCGATTTAAAATAGACTAAGATTTAAATTTATTTATTTTTTGTTTGTTTTTTTGTCTGTTGTTGACCATGCATTGATACTTAATTTAGATTACATGCAGATGACTTTCATCCTCAATGCAATACACTATTGAATCGATTCAAATGTAAATATCTGCAGATCTTGGACTGTTTTTTTTAAGGTTATGCACATCCCCCATCCACCACCACAGCATGAAAGAACGGAAAGAATACAATCAAATTTAGCCCACAGCAACGAAACGAAAAGCACAAGATAGCCATTGCTTTTTTTTTCTTTTTTTTAACGTTGTTCCATAAAACATTCTGCTCCACATACTGTAATACAGAATTCTCCAGAACCTAATAAGTGTTATTAATTAAATACTGTGACTGAGGTTCAGTATACGTTCTTTGTGAGATATGGGCCCCGTTTTTAGTTCTTCTCATAAACATCAATCACATATCTTCAACTTTCTCTCTCTCTCTCTCTCTCTCTCTCTCTCTCGCCTCCCTGATGCTATACAGTACCCAACAGAGAGCCATTACAGCTTATAGCCCTGAGGGTGCAGGCCGTCTCGTCAGCGGCACACACAATTCAGGCCTCAATTATCTTCAGCTCCATCTTTGTCGATGACATCTTTATGTGCACATCGGTAAAATGAATGTAGAAGAGAGCTTGGGGAAAGCACGGGCAGTGAAGATCGCTTTGAATTCAACAGCACTTGCAAAAATTCTCAATTCTAGTCAGAAAGTACTGTAATTTCCACCTGGTAAACATCCTTTTTTGGATCCTGAGAGCCTTAAAGTATTTCCATGGACTCGTATCTAAAACACTGTTAAAACACATTCACGTGGCATTCTGGGGGGAAAAAATTTAAGAAATTGATGACATTTGAGCTGAAATCCAGACAAAAATCAGTAAACTGGATTTTGGGTAAAATTTAAGGTTTACTGCTAGTTACATACATGATTTGAACATACAGTAAATATTCATTCATTTACCGTCTATACCATTTATTCTGTGTATAGGGTCGCAGCGGGCCTGAAGCCTATTCTAGGTGGCTTATGGCACAAGGTGAGGGGACACCCTGGACAGGGTGCCAATAAATTGCTGGGCACACATGCACACACCACACAATTACATGCTCTTGCCTTCACCTCTGTCCCGTCATTGGTCTGTTTCCTTGATTGGATCCAGATGTTCTGATATCAACCCTAGTTTGTCTATACGTATTCTTCTGTGTCTTTTGTTGTTGTTGTGATGTCTCAGCAGTCTTTCCTGTCTTTTGTATCAACCCTTTTTTCATTTGTAGTACTGAATTGGAAAAACTTCAATTCAATTCAGTTTTATTTATAAAGTGCTTTTTTTTTCTTTTAACAATGGACATTGTCGCAAAGCAGCTTTTTTGGAAATTATGGAAATGAGTTTGCAAAGTGTGAGGAATACATATAAATCATAATGATCAGATTGTCCCTTATTAGCAAGCTAAATGTGACGGTGGCAAGGAAAAACTCCCTGAGATGACAATTGGAAGAAACCTTCAGAAGAACCAGTCTCAACAGGGAACCCATCCTCATTTGAGTCATAACGGACAGCAGGGATTGTTTTGCAGTCATACTGTGTGATAGATGGGCGGAAGTTCAGTATAACAGGAGAGGTTAATATAAGTTAATATAGAGTCCACTATTGAGTGACTGCAGTCACAAGTCATCAGAGATCAGTTGTCTGCATCGCGACACA